>VMDO01025617.1:0-27941 GCA_007922755.1 Pedetes capensis | reverse complement strand
TTTTTTGCGGTACTGGGGATTGAACCCAGGGCCTCGCGCCTGCATGCTCTGCAAGTGCTGGACCACTGAGCTGCACCTCAGCCCATTTTTTTTACTTTTTTTTGAGACAGGGTCTCGCTAAGTTACGCAGACTGCCTCTGGTCTCGAACTTGCGATCCTCCCGCCTCCGCCTCCCGAGCCACTGGGATTACAGGTGTGTGCCACCACGCCCGGCCATTTTTGTTTTGTTGATATTTAGTTGTAACCCATATTGAAGGCTATGATATTTGATCTTCATCAATAAATGTTTTAAATCCTCTTCTCTTTCAGCAAGCAGAGTTGTGTCATCTGCATAACGCACGTTGTTAATGAGTCTTCCTCCAATCCTGATGCAGCGTTCTGCCTCTTAAATCCGGCTTCTCAGATTATTTGTTCTGCATATAAATTGAAGAGATAGGGTGAAAGTATACAGCCCTGATGCACACCTTTCTCAACTTTAACCAGGCAGTGTTTCCTTGTTCTACTCGAACAACTGCCACCTGGTTTACGTACAGATTCCTCATGAACACAATTAGGTGTTGTGGTATTCCCATTTTCCAAAGTGTTATCCATAGTTTATTATGATCCACACAATCAAATGCCTTTGCGTAGTCAATAAAACATTGATAGACCTCTTTCTGATATTCTCTGCTTTCAGCTAATATCCACCTGCCATCAGCAATGATGTCCCAAGTTCCCCGCCCTCTTCTGAATCCTGCTTGATTTTCTGGTAATTCCCTGTCTATGTACTGCTACAGTTGCTTTTGAATGATCTTTAGTAAAATTTTGCTTGTGTGTGATATTAATGATATTGTTCGGTAATTTCCACATTCAGTTGGATCCCCTTTTTTGGGAATAGGCACAAATATGGATCTCTTCCAGTCCGTTGGCCAGGTAGCTGTTTTCCAAACCTGTTGGCATAAACATGTTAACACCTCCAGTGCTGCATCTGTTTGTTGAAACATCTCTACTGGTATCCCATCAATTGCTGGAGCCTTGTGTTTTACCAGTTCTTTCAAGGCGGCTTCCATTTCATCCGTCAATACCATTGGTTCCTCTTCATATGCAACCTCTTGAAATGGTTGGTCATCTACCAATTCTTTTTTATATAATGACTCTGTGTATTCCTTCCATCTTCTTTTGATGTTTCCTGCCTTGTTTAATATTTTCCCTGTAGAATCTTTCACTACTGCCACCAGAGGCTTGAATTTTTTCTTCACTTCCCTAAGCTTGAGAAACACAGAGCGTGTTCTTCCCTTTTGGTTTTCTGCCTCCAGCTCTTTGCACATGTCATTATAATATTTGTTTTTGTCTTCTGGAGCTGCCTTTTGAAATCTTCTGTTTAGATTCTTAACTTCATTCTGTCTTCCTTTTACTTTAGCTGCTCTATGTTCAAGGGCAAGGTCCAGCATCTCTTTTGACATGTAATTTGGTCTTTTCTTTTTTTCTTGTCTTTTTAAAAGCCTTTTGCTTTCTTCTTGAATGATATCTTTTATGGCATGCCACAACTCATCTGGTCTCCTATCACTTGTATCTAATGCATTAAACCTATTTTTGAGGTGGTCTCTGAACTCAGGTGGGATATGCCCAAGGTTCCACCTTGGCTCTCGAAAACATGTTCTAATTTTCTTCAGCTTCAGTCTGAACTTGCATATGAGAAGTTGATGGTCTGATCCACAATCAGCACCTGGTCTTGTTTTGACATTTAATATAGAGGTTTTCGGTCATCTCTTTCCACATATATAGTCAATTTGAGTCCTGTATGTTCCATCTGGTGTTGTCCATATGTATAATCGCTGTTTATGTTGTTGAAAAAATGTATTTGCAATGAAAAGGTCATTGGTCTGACAAAATTCTATCATGTAATCTCCTGCATCATTTCTGTCACCAAGACCATATTTTCCAACTACTGAACCTTCTTCTTCATTTCCAATTTTGTGTTCCACTCACCAGTAACTATCAGTACATCTGGATTGCATGTTTGATCTATTTCAGATTGCAGAAGCTGGTGGAAATCTTCTCTTTCTTCATTTGTGGACTTAGTGGTGGGTGCATAAATTTGAATATTAGTCATATTAGCTGGCTTTCCTTGTAGATGTATGGATATTATTCTATCACTGACAACATTGTATTTCAGGACAGGTATTGAGATTTTTTTTTTGATGATGAATGCAACCCCATTTCTCTTTAGTCTTTCATTCCCAGTATAGTAGACCATATGATTATCTGACTCAAAGTGGCCCATGCCAGTCCATTTTAGCTCACTGATGCCTAGGATATCAATGTTTATGTGCTCCATTTCTCTTTTAATGATTTCTAATTTTCCTGGACTCATACTATGTACTTTCCATGTTCCAATTATATTAATGGATGTTTACAGTTGTTTCTCCTCATTTTGAGTTGTGCCGCATCAGCAAGTGGAGGTCCCTGGGGCTTTACTTCATTTCCGTCATCACGGTAGACTCAACTTTAAGGAGGCAACTCTTCCGCGGTAGTCTTTTGAGTGCCTTCCAACCTGGGGGGCTCATTTTCTGGTACTATATCTGACAGTGTTTCTTTGCTATCCATAGGATTTTCAATGGCTAGTTGTTTTGGGAGCGGTTTGCCAGTGCCTACTCCCTAGTCTGTCTTAGTCTGGAAGGTCAGCTGAACCCTGTCCACCATGGGTGACCTTGCTGGTATCTGAGATACTGGTGGCATAGCTTTCAGTCTCATCGCAGCACACAAGCCCCCACAGTGCAGCAAACTGACAGACGTGTGGGGGATGGCGTTTATAGGAGAAGCAAAAACTCATACACATAAATATCAGCATCAAGGAGTGATTAACCAAATATTTCTAGCTGGTCAGCAATTTCCCTGTCATATATAACTTTTATTTCATCCTTAATGATACTTTGTTACAATGACAAGATGATTAAATTGGAAATCTGTTAAAGAATTTTATTATCTTTAATAATCTATTGAAGAGAATTGGGACTGAATACTTGTTGATAAATGTTAATGGTAATATGAAGTGTCTGGAATTAGGTATCCATTTGTCCATTTATCTGAACATCCTCATTGGTCACACACTGAGAAAAAAAATGGGTGAAGAGAGAGTAACAGAATGCTCATTAGAGCTATCTGTACTAGTAGCCATTTGATCCTCATGTTATAGTCTTGCTAATTTTTTGAGTACTGATTTTTTTCCTAGCTGGAACAGCATTTAGCTCTTTTAATAAGAAGATCCAGAGACAACTGCATGAAATTTATATATATTTCATGTGGAAGATTATATGTTCATTCTCCATCAGTTATTATTTCTAGGCCTTTCCAGTTTGATAGCAAGAATAGTTTGTAAGGATTGAGATTCTTCAACCTTCGTTCATTCAGCAAACATTCATTGAGCTCTGCTATATGTCAAGTCCTGTTGTTGACACGGCATGGATAGGTGGACTTGTGTTAGACTGAACAAGTAATATACACCATCATCAGTCCTCACAATCATGTTAACTTTGTCTCGTGTACTGTTGTTGTGTTAGTTCATTTCTTTTTGTAATAGTTTTGGTGGATGGAAAGTTGCAATAAGAAAACAAAATGAATATTCTAGTTATAATTCTGATTTTAATTTAAAACTGAAAAGTCTTTAGTATCTGTTATCTCTGAATAGATCAGCCCATATCTTTGGAAAACAACCCAAAATATCTTTTGCTTTTTCGGCAGTTGACTCAGTTCTCAGGCTGGTTTTCTCTATCAAGTAGCAACGAGAGCTTCCAGAAACCCGAGGCTTACCTTGTTCTTGTGTTTTAATCAACTAATGATTACCCTTTTTCCTCTGAACACTTTGATTGGCTCCACCTGAGCTATGTAAAATCCTGGGACAGGATGTTCTGATTGGTCAGTGTAGATCATTTGCTCACCCTCAGGAAAGAATAATAAAGTGAACACATTGACAGCCTTTATAAAATCAAATGAAGTGAGGGAAGGTCAGAGTGATAACAGGAAAAATTGTGCTCCTCCTCTAAGAGGGGCTAAAAGAAAGCAATAGGCAACCCCCATAGAAGTTCATGTAAGTATATACAAAATGTAATTGTTGCTGGGTGCCATGAAGCATGACTGTAATCCCAACTACTTGGGAGCCTCAGGCAGGAGGATCACCAGTTTGAGGCCAGAGGCAGCCTGTGCAATTTAGTATGACCCTGTGTCAAAAAATAAAAAAGGGGGTGGGGATTCAGCTAAGTAGTAGAGCACTTGCCTAGCATGTATGAGGTTCAACCTCCAGTATTGAAAAAAAGTCTGTTTTGTGACTTACCTGAAGAAAAATCTTAAATATATTGAAAGTAACCTAAAATATTACATCATTTTGCAAAATAAAAAAGACCAAAGAGTGTAGAATGAGACAATTCTAACTTATATTAGAAATCACCTCTATTCAAAAGATCAAATGCCTTTGCTTGTTTGTTTGTTGAATAACTAGACCTTTAGAAAGAATGCGTCTATATTTCTTTTTGGTAGATATATTTTTGGGTAACTTTTACTTTTGATCTAATTGAAAAATTCTACAGCTTTGAAGAATAGTTCAAGGAACTCTTGTTTACTCATATACATTTTAACAAGATTCATTAATTTTTTATTTTGTGTGTCATTTATCATTCTTTTTTAGAGTAAGTTGGAAACATGATGCCTCTTTTCCTTAAATACTTCATTGTATATTTTCTAAGAACAAGGATATGCTTGAGTAACTTCTTTAATGTTGTTAACAAAAATCAGGTAATTTGATCTTGATACAATAATATTATGTAATTTAGAGTCTATATAAATTCAGTTTTTTCAATTGTTTCAAAATTATGGGTATTTATTTTTCATATTCCAGGATCGAATCCTGGTCACACATTATGCTGTTTTTTTCTTTCTTCTTTTTTTAATTTGGAAGAATTTCTCAGGTTTCCTTTGTATTATTTTTTTTTTTTCAGTGCTAGAGATTGAACCCAGGGCCTTGTACATGTTAGCTAAGCACTTTGCCACTGAGCTGAATTCCCAGCCTGCAACTATGTTGTTTATTTTAACAGGCCAGCTATTTGGAAGAATGTCCTTCAATTTGGGTTTGATGGTTTCACAATTAAATTCAGACTATCCATCTTTGCCTGCAGCTATACTACCCTGGCATCTGATCTC
Organism: Pedetes capensis; assembly: GCA_007922755.1. NCBI lineage: Eukaryota > Metazoa > Chordata > Mammalia > Rodentia > Pedetidae > Pedetes > Pedetes capensis. The sequence goes on along the minus strand of VMDO01025617.1, from coordinate 22,769 downwards.
ATCAGATCTCGAAAGCTAAGCAGGGTCAGGCTTGGTTAGTCCTTTGAGGATGAGAGACCATTTGGGAATACTGGCTGCTGCAGGCGAGGGAGAAGGACTCTGCAGCCCATTCCCCAAACAACCAACCATTGAAAACCCTATGAATAGAGAGAAGCACTGACATAGTGTTGGGCATGGCACAGTGCTGAGGAGTGTTTCTTTCTCTTATATATAGGGTTGCTATGAGGAGGACCCGACGCAAGGGCACCTAACAACAACAAAAGCAATGACAGCTACTGCTACTACTATGGGATAGGGGTTTATCTCAGCTGGCAGAGTGCCATTCTGCACTCTTGTAGGCCCTGGGTTTGATCTCCAGCACCACAACAACAGGAGAAGGACCTGGCAACCCACTCTTGAAACAATCCACAATCAGCCATTGAAAACCATATGAATATCAGAGAAGCACTTGACATAGTGCTGGCAATGGCACAGTGTCCCAGAGCATTTTGTTCTGTTGTACATAGGGGTTACTGTGAGTTGGACCTGACTTGACAGCACCTAACAACATCATCCATCTTTGATAAGAATAGCACAGAAATGGTATTTTGTCCTCTCAGTGTGCACATGATTGTTATACACACACACACATATACATACATCTGTATTTCTATATGTTTGTATGTATTTTAAAACTATGAGTTTATTCTGATGTGACCAATACCAATACGATCATTTGTTAAGCATGTGCTTTTTTTTTCAGTACTGGAGGTTGAACCCAAGGCTTCACACTTGCATGCTTTGCAAGTGCTGTATCACTGAGCTGTACCCTCAGCTCATTTTTTCCTTTTTTTTTTTTCCTGAGACAGGATCTCACTGAATTACCCAGACTGCCTCTGGTCTCGAACTTGAAATCCTCCTGCCTCCACCTCCTGAGTCGCTGGGATTACAGGCATCCACCACCACGCCCGGCTTGTTAAGCATGTACTTATTTAGGAGTTTATACAATATGTAGATCCCCTTATTAGTCACCCTGGAGAATTAAAGAAGAGTAGAGAAAATATCTATTTCAGAAAAGTCTCATTAATCTGACATATTTGATGATGGAGAACATAATTTATTGATATTTGTAAGCAATCTAAGAATAAATCAATATTCAGATTTATTGTTAAAGAAACTCAAAGAAAGGCAATTATGAAAATTCAGTACTTAATGTACCTAAAACAAAACAGCACATGATGTATAGAGAGGTGTACATAGTCCGCATGTGACTATGGGAAAAGTGCCTTTGTGGTTAGCCTTCTGAAGCCGATGTATTATTGAACTTGAGACATATTTACTTTTCCCACATGAGCTATAAGGATGTTAGAGCAGGTGCAGCTTAGTCTATGAAACAAACAAAAAACAACAACAAATGAATGAAAAAACACCTGAAATACTGGGAAGCAGAAAAATTAATTTCCCAAGTTATTCATGAAATTATGATTAAAGGAAAAAAAATCCATGGCTGAATTTATGATGGGTTAGTTTCTCTTTTATACTGGCATTCCTCTCAGTTAAATGTAACATGATCCAACCTGCAAAGCAGTGGGTATCTTAGATTTTTTACTTCTTTCACTTTAGCATTAATGGGAAACTTCATCTTTCTTGTCTATCCTTATTGCATGCTCCGTAGATTTTTGTTGATAGCTTTAGATTCAGATGATTGAGAAGAATTTAGCTTCTTCTTTTTCTACTCTCAATGCTTTTTTCTTTTTTTAATTTAATGAAGAGGACTTGTCAGGTAACATTCTAAAATCATAAGTGGAAGATGTTAATTCATTTATGAAGCAAAGACATGTACATGTATACTGTCTCTTGGCATATTTCACTATATTATAGTAAATGACCTGGAAGTGCTTTTTAAAAAAAGCAACAAAATCTAACTTTGATAAAAGACAATCTTTACTTTAACTGGGTAAAGACTCATTAGCTCCTTCAAAATAAGCATATTAACTCCATTAGTAATAAGAGGAGTGGGGGAGTAAACTATTTTACCATTTGGTTTAATATTATAATACTCTGCAATCTGAGAAAATAAAAACAGTAAACTAAGAAAGAAAATCAAATTATATATAAACTCAGAAAATAAGGATAATAAAGAGAATAATATGAGCTAATTGATATATTATTATATGACACAAAACATTCTAAGTATGTTTTATGTATTAGCTCATTTACTTTTTCTAAAATAATTGTCAGTTAGGTACCAGTATTCTTCCTGTTTTCAGATATGGCACAGAAATTTTAAATTACTCTACATAGTCACATAGCTAAAAATGGTGGGGCTGGGATTTGAATCCAGAGAATCTGTCATTTGAGCTAAGGGCCAAAGAAATTGCCTCTATTCGATTACCCATTAGATTAATTTATTAAACTTTTTGTAAAATGTTATACTTTAAAATTATAATTTAGAAGCATTTCAAAGTACTATTTAAATTATAGTAATTGAAAAATCATACCACTATGCAGAATTTGTATAACAACCATTTGTCATTTCATCTTGGATTTATTTTAGGGTATTAAAAGTACAAACTATACACAAATAGACTTAGGTGCTTTTTCATTAGTAAAAATAAAATGTGGCTGGCTTATTTCTTGGTGGTGGATTTTATAGGGCTTTTAAAGTATCCTATTTAATTCTGAAGGAACATTAGTACATTAATTGTTGTTGTTAGTTGCCATCGTGTTGGACCGACTCTTAGCGACCCTATGTACAGCAGACAAACCACTACCTGACATTGTGTCATGCAGGGCACTATTCTGTGCTTTCCTGCTACTTATAAAGTTTTCAGTGGCTGATTGTTTTGGGAGTGGGCTTCTAGGTCCTTTTCCCAGTACATTAGATATGTGCTGAATTTAAGGAAAAAGGTTTTTATGAACATCACTACTGTATTGTTGCTTTTATAAAAGGATGGGATTTGCATCATAATCATGGAGTATCTCAATTGGCACATATGTTCCCTGGCAAAGGAAAGATTCAAATTCCATTGGTTTCTAAATTTCTAAAGACCAATTATTTTGCTGATATTCATTTGCACTCTTCCCTGAATATAGGAAAGTGCTTTAATTTATTTGCAATTGATGACTGAATTACTCTAGGGGCATGCAGAGAAAATGGAAATAAAAAACTAAACAAAACCCCAAAAACCTCCTTTTGGCTTGAAGGAAAGATGATGAATGTTACTGTATTGTTCTATTTAATTGGATAATGCATTTAAGATTTACTGCATTAAATATCTTTATAGTTCCTTTTTAAAAATGTTTCTCAGACTTTAATATATACAGGCACAACCTGAGGATCTTGTTTAGTTTGATCTCCATGGTAGAGATGGAAGAATTCTTTTCCTGTCTACCTTGTTCAGTGTCCAGCTTTCACAACCATATGATGCAACTGAAAACACCAAGACATGAGTCAGATGCACCTTCATCTTCAATGTGACATCTTTACTTTTCAATACTCTAAAGAGATCTGTTGTCACAGTTTTTCCCAAACTAATGTGTCTTTTGATTTCTTAACCACTGATTCCATGGGTGTTGATTATAGAGACAGCAAAGCAAAATCATGGACAACCTCAATCTTTCCTCCATTTATTGTGAAGTTGCATACTGACCCAGTTGTAAGGATTTTTGTTTTGTTAATGTTCAGTTGCAATCCATACTGAAGGCTATGATCTTTGATTTTCATCATTAAATGTTTTAAATCCTCTTTACTTTCAGCAAGCAGAGTTGTGTCATCTGCATAATGCAAAACACTGATAATTACTGGTGAGTGAGTGTTAGTAATCAGTATTTTTTATTCTGTTTTGTTTTTGTTGGTTTTTTGTTTTCATTTTGGCTTAGAAGTAGTACATATTAAAATTTATATGTGAAATAAATACCACATCTAGTAGTCCAGAGTCATATTATTAGATGAACTGTCACAGTTTAGGATGATAGCAAAGACATTTAATTGACAGTTTTAATTCAGTTATAAAGTTTCCTGTAATTTAACTCTGAAATTCTTTTTAAAAAGGTTTTAAACTCAGCTGTATGATTTAATGTATTAAAAACTAATAACATTACATCCTTATAATAATATATATTATATTGTATATTATTAGCATTACTTTCATAGATAGTGTTTATAGTATTGTCACTGCCCATAGCAGTTGCATGTATACACTAAAATTTACTTGTTTGTGTATACAGTATGAGGGTTATTTAAAAACATGTTGTGGTTTGCAATATATTATTTGTAGGACTTAAAAGCTTTCCATCTGAAAAATAATCTTTGGTAACCAAGAAAAGGGGTATGATCTCAATATCATCTTTCTCCTAAAGTGTTCATTCCATGGCAGTGTTAGAATGTCTATTTGTAGAGGGACAAGTTTTAATACCTGGAATTATTTCTTAGTGAACTGATCACTCTCATAATCTATACAAGATATTAAAATAAATATATTTACAAGCTTATTTCTGATTTCTTAATCAATGTGTGAAATTTGCTTAAAATTAAATCTGTTCAAATTCTGGGAGAATTTTTCATATTTTCTAGTGGTATAGAGAGGGCATTTGTGAGTGATAAAATAGATTGTTAGTTATGGGAACAAAATCCTATAAATGACAAACAACAGAATTGAAATTCTTATTGGCATTTTGGGAGTTTTATTTTATATATTTAATAGTTTATTTGATTGTAGAAGACTGTTAATTAGTTTATAAACATAAAAAACATTCCACTTTTTTGACTTAATACTTCATGAAAAACACATGAATACATACTTGACCCAAGGTACTAAAATAAGTTTGTGTGAGATACAGAAGTTTAAAATAGTCTCTGTTACCATGATGCTTTTAGTTCTTTGAGAGTTTTGACAGTTATCAGAAACATAAGACAAACTGGTGGGTGCCCTAATGGAGAACACAAGATCAGAAGAGTTGACAAGATCAGAGCCACTATTAAAGACACAATGTGAATTGGGTTTTAAAGATTCAGGGTGGGGTTTGGTGTTGAAAAAGCCAGAGCTAAGCATACATTCTGTCACTGAGCTATAATCCTACCCCCAAAGATCAGGCATTTTTAAAGGGAACAACAGAAGATTTTCTATCTAGAAGAAGCCTTGGAGAAAGAAATTGTAAAAGTGGAAAAGCATAAAATGTCTAGTACATTTGGGTCATAAGGTAGGAGGGAATTGGGGTGGGCTAGAGCATAGAGGGCCTTCAATGCCTTAGCCAATAACCACAAATTTTATTTGATTACCTGTGGGGCATCACCCTGCCACTGGACTCGCTCCAGGCGTGAGCGGGAACCAGCCGCCAAAAAATCTGGTGAGGGGGAGCTGAGCACCCAAGAGCCGTGCCACCCGGAAAGGAGGCTTATGCCCATGGCTGCTCTGAGAAGCCTTGAGAAAGGCAAGCTCAGAGGCTGATGCCCACAGTTGCTCCTTGCTTCTTTCTTCCCAGTGAAGACACTGACTCCAAGTGCTCTGCTCCAACAGCTCTTTATTGTTTCCTCATCTGTCCCGGTCGATGGAATGGACCCAGACTGCTCCATGTACTGCCCTTATATACTCTTCTGAGCTAGCTGGGGACCAATCAGAGGCAGTCACCTCAGATGAGTCTTGGCCAATCAGGGAAGATATGAAAATTTGGTTTTGTAAAAGTAGCCAATCAGGGATGGTTCCCGAACGGTCCAATCAGGAGCCATTTAGTGGTTTGGAAACAGCCAATCAGTGTCTAGGGGTCTGAGGCAAGGGATTAGATGCCAGTGCCATCTTGGGGAGCTTGATGACCCTGAGTTCCCGGATGTAGGGCAAAGGTGACTGTATGGGGAATGATCCTCAGTCCTCCAAGGGGCCTAGATAGGCCCCGGGGCGAACTGCCTCTCTAGGCAGTGCCCTACAATTACCAATAGAATGATTTGAGTTTTAATCAGAGTATAGTGAGTTTAATGTGGCAGTTGTGTTATTGATGAGTTTAATGAAAAACGTGCTGATAAAGTGCTATGAAATTAATCATAATGGTCTTAAAATTTAAGCATAATAGTACTTATCTATTACTTTTCATAAAATCAATTACATTTATTTTTCACATTCATAACAAAGCAAAGTTTTATAGCTGGGATGATAATTTTATCAAGATGATAATGATTTTTATGATTATAATACTATATTAATAATACCTATAAAATTTAAAGCCAAATATTGAAAGACTGTCATTTAATATTTTATTCTGAATATTTTCTTGAATAATCTCATGATCAAATAAATTATAACTTTATTCATATAATCCTATTCCTCTAGATTCAAACTGAGTTTTAACTTTGCATCTTCCTAGGATGTATTCTATTTCCTTTCTGAATAATTAATGTTTACAAGTTAATGTTATTGTCTTTAGAGTGTTTTCTGATTATTTCTTTTTGATCATAGTCATAGTTTCAAGTTTTCTGTGTAATTTTAAATTTTCACTTCTTTCCTTTAAAATACACTGATTTTATTTTATAAGACACATTCAATGTACTACTTTTAAATATTAATTTAATATTTACTATTATATTTCATAATACTAAAACATATATATATGTGTGTATACACACACACACACACACACACACACACACAGAGCTCAGTACCTGAAATGGAAGCCAAGCCCTGTGGCTCTACCATTGACTTGCTTGTCATCTTGAGGTCTCCCTGAAAGACTTTTTTTCTTTGTTTGTAAAATAAGGAAATAATTCTATCTTAATAGGTTATTGGGAGATTAAACTGGATAATGTGGCTAATGTAAACTTTCAAAAATCGTAGCTACTGTTATATAACATTATCATTCAGAATCCATGTTATTATAATCTGAAAATACTTCCTGCTATTCAGATTCTAAAATACGTTCCCCTATGGTTCTGCCTAGTTTTGCTTGTATTTTTCCAATATAGATATCACTGTGATGTGCTAGTCTGTTTATGGGAAAGTGCTGGTCTAAATTTCACACCATTTCCCTGCCTGCTGCTGTTAGCAACATAGTCTTGATGTTTTGTATTAACATTATGAAGGAAATTTATGAGAATAATTAGTTCTGTGTTGCTTATATTAGAGCTGGTTATCTCAATTCTTGCTTGGTAGGAGGTGTGTTCCCTGCCGTCATTTGGCTCCCAGTCCACAGTTTTAAATTATGTGGAGGAGAAAATGATTATAAATGGTTACTTCCTGTGGTGTTCCTTACACTTCCTCTCCTAACAGAGTTTCTTAGAGTTTCTCAATAGTCTCCTTGTGTTGCAGCCTAGGAGAGATGGCTCTTCTGGTGGTCAAATCACCAAGCAATTCCTTTAAGCATCATCAGTCTATGGTTAAGAGTTAGATTTGTTTTTAGAGATGAAATGTAATTGATCATGTTTTTTCTTTACTGATGAATTTGATTAGATCTATTGAGAAACTGCTATGATTTTTTTTTTCACATTGAGGGCAAATTACTAATAAAATATGTATTTGAGGCAGAAGTACACCTAAGTAGATAAATTTTGTGGGAAAGAGTAAAAATTAGAACTAAAATATAATGCTTTTAATGTTCCTTTTTGTTGGTGATAGATAACTGCTATAAGTCATGTTTTTGACATTTGGGCATATAAGGAAAATTTTAGGGAATTTTTGATTTATATTCTTGTGGTAGCTTTTCAGTTTACCAGTTCCTTGTCCATTATGTGCCTGCTGAGGATAAAAGGCAATTTTGAGCTATGTAGTAATAAAAAAATGCTACACAACATTGGGCCAGGGAATAGGCTTTCTCTAGAAATAACTTAAATAACTATAGTTGCTGTAAACAAATTTTTATGGATACTTGATGCTCCTTTGTATTTTTATTTGAATTAGTAATCAGATTCCTACTTGACTAATGTCCTAGAGGTAATAATCATTAATCTAGTGTATATATTATAATGTACCAGCTGATAGAGACATATCGGGTCAAATAATCTTAACAGTATTATAAAGAAATATTTTAACATATTGAAGAATTCTCTGTCCTTGCAAAAAGATAACTTTCTGGTTGGTAATATGCAGCACTAAATAATCTTATGGCATATTTCAAAGCAAGCACACCTCTTATAGTTATCCATGCTATCTTCCATCTTATAAAAGATTTTCTATATTTTACAACACCAATGTGAGCTGCTGTTTGACAGCAATGTTCACTTCCCATGCTGATTTAGTTAATGGGTTTCCTGTTGCAGGTGAGAACTTCATACAGTCGAAAGGGTGATAAGTAGGTGAGGTGGCAGTTTTGGAATGAGATCTGAGCAAATTCTTAACTTTTGTAAGAATTAGATATGCTTTTATCCTCTTGATCTCACTTGAATGAACGAAAAATGAATTTATTGTTTGCTTTGAGATTAATGTTTTATGGAACTCATGTTAATGCCTGTGACCAGGTTCCTTAAGGTAATTATTATCAGTCATGTGATTTCTAAGTAATAGGTGCCATGCCCTACCTTTCTCATTCTTAGTATTTTAGTCATAGGTAAATGAACCCCCTTGTATTTTATTTATGATCATAATTCTCAAGACATACACCAAGATCATCAGGAATAAAGTATATTTTTCAACATATTAATTCTACTTTTAAGAACATATTCTCCTGGCTGGGGATCATGCTGAGGAACTGTAATTCTAGTGACTCAGGCGGCTAAGGCAGGAAAATTGTGAGATTGAGGCCAGAGGCAGACTGCATAGCTTAGTGAGATCTTATCTCAAAGTAAAAAATTAAACAACAACAAAAAAAATGGACTAGTAGTGCATCTTAGTGGTGGAACACTTGCCTAACATGTATGAAGACTTGGATTCAACCCTCAGTGCTGAGGAAAAATAAATAAATAAAGAAAGAAAGAAAGAAAAAAGAAAGAAAGAAAAGATGTTCAATGCTCTGTTTTTCTCTCTTTTGCTCATTTCCTCTGGGATCTTTTGTCATGGCCTATTTTTGCTGGTGTTTTATGAAGGCTTTTGACATAGTTCAAACAAGTATTGAAGAAAAATGTTAAGGTAAAAGAATATGAGAATAGTCTGTAGGGTAGGAAGAATGATGTATTGAAATGGAGGAAAGAGATGGACATGGAGGGATATGTGGAGCTTCTGAGACATATGTAAAGGTCATGTAAGGATAGATTTCTATTCATAAGAATTCCAAATAGTTAAAAGAACAAGAATGAGTTTAAGTTAATAAAATGAAATTCTATGTCTGATTATAAAAGGTAAGAACACCCCATGCTTTAGTTCAGATTCTCCAAGTGAGCTGTATATTTTTAGAAGCTCCTTCCCATAGAGAATGACAATTTAGATTTTCAGAGCTAACACTACTTATTATTTATAAGAAAATTTTTATTTGGAAGTTGGTTATAATATTAGTACGTACTTACATTGTATATCAAATTTCTGAGTGCCTTTTTCTGCATTTCAAGTTTAGATGCTTAAAACAATACAGAGGCATACTCATGTCAGGCAACTTTATTTTTATTTTTTATATTACTTAACCCCCCTATTGCCCTGAGTGCACTCAGAAAGCCACATTGATGTTAAGGCTCCACTGCAAAGACCCATAGAATCCACTTGCATGACTATGAGACATCTTCTGCCCTCCAACACTCCCCCAAGTTTTCCTGAGATCCTCCAAGGTGTGGTCCCCACTAAACATGAGGTACCACATCTGCCAAACTCTCATTGTGAATGTGATTCCTATACATAGCTGTCTGACTCTGGTGGTGCTGTTGCTTTGATTCATAATAGTCAAGTTTCACTTACACTTTGGTTTAGGAGAATGAAATGAGGAAGAGGGAAGGAAGGGTATCGAATTGGTCATCTGTTTTGCACATGAGTCCTTCCTTTAAATTAGTATTGCTAACCATATATATGTGTGCATTTTTATAATGAAAAGGTAACAATAGTACAACCTTTTAGAGTTTGTGCTAAAGACTAGAAAATTCTGCTTTACCAGCATATGACCACTAAGACATTCTTCATGTCTATACAAGTTTGGGGCATCTCAAAAATTCTAATTGGTGAAGATGCTCCCCTGGGTTCAAATTTTCTCAGTGGACATTATTGTATTTCTGAAAGAAAACTTCTGGGGTTTGAAAAAAAATTAAAAAGTTTTGTTCTTTTGTAAGTGAATTCTGGACAGATGGAGAAGTCCCTTTTCATCCACTGTGGGAAAGTGTCCAGATGGCTGGAACCACAGGTGGCCCTGGGATGCCATTATTCTATACTGAGGTCATTAAAATATAAGTAGCATAAAGTTAGCCATCTCGTGGCCCTATTTTGGTAGAATTCACATTCAAAGAAACAGCAAAATGGTATCCAAAATAATTGAAAGGAAATTTAAATCTTTACTACTTGTTCTCATCAAATAGCCAAAGGGAAATAATTGCAAAATACAATAAAGCTTTTTAAAATATTTTTTCCTTATTCACTCATTTCCTCAATCTTCTGTATACAGCAACTAAAATTTCTCTCTCCCATTCTACTGTAAGCTCCCAGGAAGATCTTAAATTTGGGTCATACAGTCTTCTTATATATTTTCCTTTTAGTCTCTGGCTCAGAGTTTTATTAAATAGATAAACCTAGTTTCAAGGACTGCTTTGAATTCTTGCCCTCTTAGTACTCTGAGCTTGTGCAATGGGGGAGGGCCTGGAGATTTATCAAACAAACAAGAATCTATGCTCTTGGTACATGATGTGTATAAGTACTGGAGATCCAGATTATAAACATGTAACTCAATACCTTTATTCTTTGAATGATAAAAAACTCAAGATATTGTTGCATATATTGTACAAATAATGTTTATTAACACATTTTTAAAGAAGTTATGGAAAATTAAAACATCTTAACAACATAATTATTGTATTTCTCTTAAGCAACGAAGAAAAACCCATTGGAGTTATAAGTTCTATAATTGATAAGTTTTCTTATATCATACTGGCTGCTAGAAAGAAAGGAGCCAAATCTGTGGCCATCATTAGCTTACTTTGTCTTCACTTTTTTCTTTTCATCCAATTTTCAATTTATGGTAATTTATATTTAATGTAGTTTTAAGTGGCAAGGTTGAAACAAGGTCTCACCATATATCCCTGGTTGGCCTCAAACTTGCTATGTAGCCCAGGCTGGACTCTAATTTACAATAATCCTGCCTCTGCCTCCCAAATGCTGGGATTATAACCATGTACCACGATGCCTGGCTTGTTTAAAGTATACTTGTAAGCCATTCTATATCCTTTTTGGTACAAGATGATATAAAATATATAAATGATAAAATGTAAAGCACCATTTTTAAATAGAAGCATAGGTTTATCTTAATTCCATATAATTCAATGGTGTACTTGGTAAAGAATCAGTGGTTTTAGTATAAAATCATTAATCCTAACTTAGAAATAAATAAGGAAAGTTGGTTCAACATTAGGTAGAACAGAAATTCTTCAGTAGAGGAAAAGGTGAAAAAAGGTGCTACAGATTATTTTTATCTCTGCTATCTATTTCCCATATTCTAAAGAACATCACTATTCAATGCTTGAAGTACGTTTATTTTTGCTTTATTTTTCACATACAGTAGTTGGCATGCAGTTGCTATAAGTAGTGCATATCTACTGGGTGATTATATATTTGAATTTATTATTAACTAGTCACTGAATTTCAGGATGGATCTGGCATAGCTGTAGTTAGGTTAGTGAAGTTAATCGGAGTATAAATTCCCAAAGTAGTAAGATAATATATCAGTTTTTATTCTGACTCCCTACTCTCTTTTACGTTGGTTTTTGGCACCAAATAAATGATCAGTTAGTACTTGCTATGAGACTATGTCATATAGTGTTGAGAATATTAATATGCAGTTAGGGAAATGAGTTCAAGTCCCAGACCTACTCCTTATCAGTGTGACTTCACTTCTCTGAGCTTTAGTTTTCCTAGCCATAAAATTAATATGGCAATACTTTCTTCTCATAGCTGAAGATTAAATAGCATAAACAAATTCAGTACATTAAAAATTAAAGACAATTTTTGATAAGAGATTAAATTATAAATTAATATGGTATGTTTAATATATAATATTAAGTATGATTACATTGTTGTTGTTGTTGTTAGGTGCCATCGAGTCGGTATCCGACTCATAGTGACCCTACGTACAACGGGCGAGGGCAAAACACTACTGTCAGTGCTTCTCCGCTATTCATAGGGTTTTCAATGGCAGATTGATTTTTTTGGGAGTGGATTGCTGGGTCTACAATTTGAAGACTTACATCAAAAGTTCATGCTTTTGCTATTATGCTGCACAGTCTTATTAGAGGCATATACATGTAAATATATACATAATAAAAAATGGTTCTGCTTTTAGCAGGTGAAGCTCATAGCTTTGAGCTTAATTTTAGTAGTTCTTATAAGCTAAGTTTTTCTAATGTTTTTCTCACAAACCTTCATTGTTTGATTTTCATTTTTATTTTAATTTTGCTTATTTGTTATATGAATTTATCCTACATTGCTTTAAAGTTTTCATAAATTGATAGGATCAATTATAAATTGATAAAAATGAATATGATTTAATTATGATTTTTGATTAGCGTGCCTTGTGTGTGCTGTAACTATAAGGATTTGGGGCATATGAAATATAAATATAAAAGGTGTATTTTTCTTAGGCTCTGTATTGGCAGGAGTCCTTTGATTATGGGAATTATTGCACTGTTTTAAGTCAACATTTCAAGAATTAGCTAGACAAAACATCCTGGAAAATTTGAGAGACTCAGCTGACAAAAACCTTTGTTTCTTCACTATATTTAATTTAAAATAATTAAGAAGTTGGAATTAAAGAAACTAATATTGAATTCTGATGAACTGCAGACAAGGGCTTCTGATTATTTGTCATTGTACATGGTTTAAGTAAACTAATGTAATTATTTTAAGTATTAAATTTATCACCAAAGAATTTTCAGTAAACATGTAAATGAGATGAAAAAACTTATAGCTAAGGCCCGTAAAACCATGGCCAAGATCAATAAAACAAATAACAACAAATGCTGGTGAGGTTGCAGAGAAAAGGGAACACTCTTACACTGCTGGTGGAGCTGTAAATTAGTACAGCCACTTTGGAAAAAATATGGAGGTATCTTAGAAAACTAAAAATAGATCTACCATATGACCCAGCTATAACACTATTGGGAATATACCCAAAGGGAGATGTGTCATTATACCACAGAGACACCTTCATCTCCATGTTCAATGCAGCATTTTTCACAATAGCAAGGATATGGAATCAACCAAAGTGTACATCAACAGAAGAATGGATAAAAAACTATGGTACATATACACAATGGAATACTATTCTCAATTCAAAAAATGAAATAATGTCATTTGCAGCAAATTGGATGGAATTAGAGAAAATTATTTTAAGTGAATGAACACAAACCCCAAAAGAGAAATACCACATGTTCTCATTCATATGTGGGAGCTGAATCAAAGTTAAAGGGAAGGAAAAAATACTATACAGAAATTGGAACATAATAAAAAGCTAAAGTCAACTTAGTGGAGAAGGGACAAGTTAGGGAGGGATCTAGCAAAAGGAAGAGATGATGGGAGAAGAAACGAGGAAGGGGAGGAACAAAGAGGATTGAGGAATGAGAGAGAGGGCGACTTCAAAGTAAATAGCCCAATTTAATAATTTGAGAAATAATTATAATAATACCAATAATACCAAAGAATGGTAATAATACAAGTGAGCTAGATTATTCATGTAATACTGCTGACAATGTAAAAAGATAGATCACTACAGAAAAAAGTTTGGACATTAAACATAATTGGGATGCAAGGGTATATAGAAAAATAATCCAACAAAAAGACATGTAATGTAGAAGAGAGGCCTTTGGTGAGGGCGTGGAAGAAGAGGGAGGAGGTACACAAGAGTAAGGCGGAAGTTATCTTTGCAATGTACAATGAAATGCATACATGGAAATGTCACAATGAAATGCATGTCAGAATGAAACACATTAAGTAGTGCATAAAAAATTTCAAATAAAAAAAGAAAAAGAAAAGAAAGTATATGTGAGGCCCTGTGTTCAACTCTAAGTACTGAAAAAAAATCATGCTTTTTGCATAAGTTGTTAACATATTCTAAGGCAATTTTCCAAATATCCTGAGATATGGCTGCATATTCAGTTGGTTATTTGAGCTTATATATTTTTTAAGCTAGATGCCATGGTGGCCCAGCCCTGTTATTCCAGTGACTTGGGAGGCTGAGGCAGGAGGATCACAAGCTCCAGGCCAGAGGCAGCCTGCATAACTTATTGAAACCCGTTTTCAAAATAAAGAATGGACAGGGGTGATGTCCAGTGAAAGAACACTTGCAAAGTATGTGCAAGGCTCTGGATTCAATACCCAAGTACTGCTAAAATAAAATTGAAATTAAAAAAAAAAATCTTGTTTACATACTTGTATTCATTGAATGCCTATGCTTTAATCTTGGGATTTTTATCTTTAAATGGAATTTCTTGTAACAAAATAAAAATAATGCACCCCAAATTTTACATGTAAAGATGTTCATCATAGTATAGTTTGTAAAAGGTCTAAAAATAATAATGCAACTTAAATGTCTATATGGAGAGTAACAAAATAAATAAAATAAATTGTAAAGAATAAAAACCCCTCACACCTAGATCATGTTTTTTTCAGTTGATCTTACCAGATAGAAGGGAGCAAGGAAGCAAAAGAGAGGAGAGGAGAGAGAGAGTGAGAGCAATCAAGTGAAAGGGAGGAAGCAAAGCAGTAGGAAAATGGTGGACAGAACTTCATATAGAAAAAGGCATAGAAAGCCTCCTCCTCCTCCTCCTCTTCCTCCTCCGCTTCCTCCTCCTCCTCCTCTTCCTCTTCCTCTTCCCTCTTTTCTTTTCTTTTTCAGTATTGGGAATTCAGGGTCCTATACATGCTAGGTAAGCATTCTACCAGTGAGCTATCTGTATCCCCAGCCCTCCAGATGTCATTTCTGAGTGTTTTCAATTCTATCTAGAAAACACCAAGTTTCTGAGTTTCTCCTTTGAAGTGACTAAGTGGAAATGGTGAATCTGTAGAATCTTTGTATTTATGTTGTATATGTAATTTTCATGGCAGAGGGTGTATGGAGAACGGAGACTTAACATGTACTGTTTTTCATATGAAAGAGGGCTGTGGGGAGAGTGGTGATGTGTGGAGGGAATGTTATGTTTAGCTAAAGCTTTGTGTCAATTCTTCCAATTAATCTCTCAAAAAATTTAGAGCTACATAAAGTAGCTATTGACCTTGCTTTATTGGAAAGAATTACAATGTATGGAGGAAGGGAAACATCCTTCAAGAGATCGTTAAACATCTTATTTTTAGAAGGCTTAGAAGCAAAGCATGTAGTTCTTGATATGGGGCACAAAGTAGAGTCTATTGGATTAGAATATGTGGGATAGTAATGTTTACTGGAAAGATTTTAAGAGACAGAACATTGAATTTGTAGACCAAGTCTACCACTAAGTTGCTTTGTAGTCCTAGGCAAGTTGAAATTTTTAGTCTCCTTACACATAGTCTGATTTTGAAATCTAAAAAGTATACGATTGTCTTGTTACACAGATATTTTCTTTTGAATTTTCAGTTGTTTTATGGAGAAGAAATTGAAATATTAGTCTGTATGCTTAAAATACTTCAGAGAATTCCAGTTCATATCTGTGAAATATTCTGAAATAGGATGAGGAATTAGTTGCTTCATGAACTTCTGAGTTCTTGGTTTTGGAAGGTACTCAAACAGAGGAGATATGCTTACCCTAACTGTGGTAATTCATACTTGAGGACACATTAATGGATTTGTTTCTTTGTACCTCAAGTCCCTTAAGTTTTAGGACTCTAGTTCTTGGTATATTACTCATAGTGACTTCTAACCTATTTGAGTTGCTAAAAAGTCACAAAGTACAAAAGAAAGATGAACATGAAAGCAGTTTGTTAAAGATTTTCTTCTAAGATGACAAAAGAGGAATTAGCTTTTGTTACAGCACAGTAGTTCATCAATTTCCATGGTAGAGTGGTTCTAGGACACACATCCCTATACCAAAATCTGCAGGCATGGGGCTTTATATAAAAATTCTTTAAGCAAAATGGTATAGTATTTGCATATAACCTGTATATATCCTCCCACATACTTTAAATCAACTTTATATTATATATAATATCTGATATGGATTCAGCATAGTACTTGACATAGAAAATTCAAGTTTTACTATTTAGAACTTTTTAGAATTTTTTCTTTTTGAATATTTTCATTCTGTAATTAGTTAATTCTGTGGATATTAACCCCAATGATACTGAAGGACCTCTAACCATAATTGCTTTCCCACTTGCCCAAATTATATGAATTCTCTCAGGTCAGTCTTTGGCCTCTAATTCTCCACAAAGCATTCCTCATGTTTTCCAAACTTTTCATCTTCCCAATTGTCTCTGGAACTCATTAGCAAATGTTGAATGACCTTTATATATAACATACATACCATTCATTTAGGCATACAAGTATATTAAAATTTCCCTTAGTTATATAACATATTAATCTTTTAGTATTTCTTAAGCATATTAGGGATTATGCCATCTGCTTTTTCCCCCTCATGATCTAGATACTAACTCAGTGAATATTTGTCAAATTAACTTTTATATGCTATGTAAGAACCAAGCTTTGTAGCTCTGTCTCTTGGAAGATTACAGTGAATCTTACTTTTTTATTCATTGAATAATCTCTTGTGAAAAGATTCTACTTGACTTATCTTTCATTCCTATTTTGGAGGTTACATATATTCTGTCTTTTCAGAATTCCTAAGTATGTTGAAAATTTTCATATTGCATACATCATATTGTGTTATTAGGTGCTGTTGAGTTGGTGTCCAATTCATAGTGACCCTATGTACAACAGGTGAAACACTATTGTCCTGCTTCTCTGCTATTCATAAGGTTTTCAATGGCTGATTGTTTTTTGGGAGTGGATTTCTGGGTTCTTCTCCCAAGCCTACAGTATGTGGTGTTCCCAGGCAGTCTCCCATCCAAGTACTAACCAGGCCTGACCCTGCTTAGCTTCCGAGATCTGATGGGATTGGATGCCACAGTGCTATGGCTGCAGACTACATCATATTGTAAATTTTGTTAAACTTGAGAAGTTTGTAGATTGATTTTGAGTAAAAATGAGTCTGTCAGAAATTGGTTCATAAAACCTTTCAGATTCCTATTAGTTCATCTTCAGCACAATACAAAAGAACATTACCTTATTTGGAAATCAGGTTAGTTTGAAAATAGTCACATTGCCTTTCTTACAGTGTTATGATTGCTGTGTAGATTAATTCTGTGGTCCACTCATGATTTAGGATTTTTACTTTAGTATACTCTAAAATTTTGGGTTTCTTATTTTGATTAGATGGCTTGTGTTAAGTTTGGGCCTGTCATTTATTGACCCTATTAGAAAAGTGATTAACATCCTTTAGAATGTGAACTTGATGCCTTCTTTACCTTTTGGAAAGATATCATGATGTTCATCATGTTCACATGACATTTTCTAAATATGTTTTCGGTACTTTTCTTCCATAAAATGTTGCAATGCCATATTCTTTTTTTTTTTTTTCCCGCTACTGAGAATTGAATCCAGGGGCTCATGTTATACCACTGAGCTGCATCATGGGCACCTTTTTATATATTTTTATTTTAAGTCAGGGTCTCACTAAGTTGTGCATGCTTCCTTTAATCTTGAACTCATGATCCTTCTGCCTCAGCCTCCCAAGTAATATGGATTACAGGCATGTGTCATGGTGCCTCTCCATATTCTTGTTTGTGTTTAAGTATATTAGTAATACTTTTATATGATGCCCTTCAGTTTATAGATACTTTCATTAGGCCCATAGCATGTAATTATCATAGGTGCCCTAAGAAGTAGGTGGGCAGGTTATATCATCCCAATCTTACAGAGGGTAAAACTGAAACATAAGGGTTTTTAGAACTTGCCTAGGTGGAGACTATCACTGAAATAAGGCATCCTGACTCCTATGTCTGTACTCTTTTTACTATGCAATGTCATCTCTGAATGATTATTTGAAAAAAAAGAACAGAATTATGCTAATAGTGGCTTTATAATAATATAGTATTATACTTCAACTTTAAACGTATTTGACAAATATCTTAAAACCTGTGTACAGAAAGTTTCCCACAAAAGGTCAAATATTTTGTTTAAAAGTTCTAAACATAAATTTTTAGCTCCCTTTTAAGTGATTAATGCATAGTCAGATGCATAAATACAGTGAAGAAGCTCTATCATTGTAGACAACTGACAACTGAGTATGACGAATGGCAGCAGAAGTGCATCAGGTGCCCTTATGTGACATGCAATTTGTAATTGCTCATTTACCTATTCAATGTCCAAAATTCCCCATAGAAATTGCTCTTATGTCTTATTATGATAATAACTAAGTGAATTTTGAAGAGCATACATTTATTAAATAACCCCTTTTTGCAGAAAGAAAAATATTTGATCCAAAACTTATATCTTAGAATTCAAGAACCCTCAAAGAATTTATCCCCAAATTTCTAGAATGTTAATCAGTTGTTGAGAGTTGGTTCAAAGGGAATTTTACTTGGACATTAAATTAAAATGAGAAATTCAAGTTTGTAATATGAAGTTACTTTAACTATAGAACTTTTTCTCTAGGCATGCTAAACTGAAAGGAACTAGAAGGCTTCAAGTTTCAGCTCCTAACCAGTTTTGACAAATGTCCCTCTTGCTGGCTTCTCATTATCTCTTTCTTAATTGATACCTCCTTTTCTCTTGCTACTTGCTGCTATACACACATTTTACTTTCTAGTTCATAAGTTTTTCTTTTCATTAGCAATCTCCAAGGTTGAATATTTTAAGATCCATTTGAAAGTCTGAATATATTGTGCCTGTTGGGGTTTACGTAAAGTTCAGCGGGGTCGATGTTGTTTATGTACCAAAGAGAAATCCAAATTAAATAATGTTAGACTGCTTAGGATGTATGCTTCCCTAGAGGAAGAAAGGGCTCTTTTATCTGTACGCTGGATTGCAGACATGCCTCTTTCATTTTAAATGTAAGTCAAAGAGTCTTGAATTTATACCACTGGCTTGGACGGCATTGTACGAATTTGAAAGACATCATACCTATGAGTTCTAACATATATCTCTGAGCTTGACATATATTGAATTTCCCTTATCAAGGCTGTAATATTTCTGAAAGACCTCAGCAGGTTAGTCAGGAGTGGCTTTTCCTGCCAGCAACCAAGATTGTTCTCTGTAATTAAACTGCTTTCCCAAATGTTCCCTGAAAAGAAAGTTTCCAAGATTTTTCATATGGTAGCCTCTGATAGATAGCTTTTTAGTTTGTCTCACACTCTGTAATGAAAGAGAAGTAGATAGCTTACCAGTTTCTTTTGTTTATTCACTACCTTAAATATCTAACCATAGTGTGACATAAAGCAAAATGTGTGACCAGTGGGTCAATTAAAAAAGCAAGCACTTTTCAAATTTTGTTGGCTACAGAATACATTGTGAACTGTATGAACTAGATATTAAGTTCTTATGCAGCTATTCTTTAATCTCTACCAAGGAAGCTATTCTTAAGGCAGGTGTTTGATAAAGGCTTATTTATTGCTTATTATTGATGTCCATTTGTGTGAGAGGATATTGACTTTAAGGTGGACCTTAGTAACTGATTAAGACCAAAAATTTCCAATCCCTTCTTCTCCTGCTTGCCTCTGCTATAAAGTCTGAAAAGCTCAATAC
Organism: Pedetes capensis; assembly: GCA_007922755.1. Classification (NCBI taxonomy): domain Eukaryota; kingdom Metazoa; phylum Chordata; class Mammalia; order Rodentia; family Pedetidae; genus Pedetes; species Pedetes capensis. The sequence goes on along the minus strand of VMDO01025617.1, from coordinate 2,978 downwards.
TTATCAGTTCAGCCTCCCCTATGGGCATTGAAGGTCAGATGACTTTCCTGACCTCCCTTGAAGGTAATTCTGTCTTGTTAGACAAACTCTAACAAGAGTTCGCTTTCATGATAAAAACCACAAAGGTAGCTAGTGCTCTTACTTTCTGTTTTAGTCTTTCAGGCTACTATGAATAAATTCTGTAAACTGGATCAATTATAAACAGCAGAAATTTATTTCTCACAGTTCTGAAAGCTGGGAAGGCCAAAATCAAGGTGCCATCAGATTTGGTCTGGTGAAAGCTTGTTTTCTCATAGATGGTGCTCTGTACTAACATGATGGAAAGAATGGACAAGCTCTGTTTGGATTCTAAGGATACAAACCATTAGTTACTAAGGTCTCCACTCATGAACTAATCACCTCTTCAAAGACCTTACCTCTTAATAGCATCACCTTGGGGATTAAGATTTCAACATATACATTTGTGTGTGACACAAACATTTAGATCATGGCACTTGGCCATCCCTCCCTTCAGCTATTAGCTCTTGATGTTGTTCTACTGTTGGTCAGGCATCCTTATACATTTGTTTTCAGGAAAATAAGCTAGCATTTATTTCACATTTTGTTGACCAGAAGCATTCCTAATTAAGATATGATCATCACTGACTATCCTCAATGAAGTAGAGAAGTATCCTTTTCATTAGGACCATGTTTCTGATCCTTGGCATTATTGACATTTGTTCTTGGATGCCATTGAGTCAGGTCTGACTCATAGTGACACTCACAGGGTTTTCAATGGCTAATAGCTTCAAGCGGGGATGGCTAGGATTTAGCTCAGTTGGTAGAGTGCCACTCTGAAGTCTCTGAGGTTCCAGGTTCCACTCCCAGCACTGCAAAAATGGGAGAAGGACATGGCAATACACTCCTGAGGCAATCCCGAAACAATCAGCCATTGAAAACACTATGAGGGTCACTGTGAGTCGGACATGGCCCAACGGCACCAACCAATTATTTTGGGATTGTTTCAGGAGTAGACTACCACATCCTTCTCCCATTTTTGCAGTGCTGGGAATTGAACCCAGGTCCTCAGGAAGGGTGGAGCGGCACTCTACCAACTGAGCTAAACCTTTATTTTGAGGATAGTCATCTGTGTTGTAGAATTTTAGTAGCATCCCTAGCCTCTCCTCATTACTTTCTAGTTCATGGGTTTTTTCTTTCTTTTTTTTTTTTTTTCTTGTTGTCATTCAGTGGCTATCTCAGAAGCTGAATCTTTTTAAATCCATTTGTCAGCCCTCCCTAGGTGTGAAAACCAAAAATGTTGCCAGATATTGCCAAATGTTAGTGTAGGAAGAAAAGGCATAATCTTGTCTGATTCCTGTGTTTTTACCATAGAAAAACTTGTCACATAGCTAGTTAGTGGTGGAGTTAGAATTGGAAACTAAATCTTCTTACTCTCTTGTGATTTTCTCGTAATTGAGGTAGGACTAAGTTATACTTAAAATAATTTTAATAAATTGGGCAGGATAAAGAATAGTTATCCTGAAATTTTAGTACCTTAGAGTCAAACATGATTAAAGAAAATGTCCTTCTTTAATTTATATCATGAAATAGTTAATCCCATAGCTATATATATTTCACAGTTGTGTTCTTAAGAGATACATATTTGGGCCAGGTGCGATGGTGCATGCCAGAGACTCAGGAGGTAGAGGCAGGAGGATCTCAAGTTCGAGACCAGAGGCAGTCTGTGTAATTTAGTGAGTCTCAAAAACAAAAACAAAAACAAACAAACAAAAGGGCCAAGAGTGCAGCTCAGTGGTACAGAACTTGCAAAGCATTGCAACACGAGGCCTTGGGTTCAACTCCAAGTACTGCGAGAAAAGAAAAAGAAAAAAAAAAGAGAGAGAGATGCATATTTATATAATGAAATAAACCAAATATTTTGTATATTTGGTATTCTATGATGGAGGAGTTTTTAGTGAAATGATTAAAATTCATTTTAATCATTCATTAATCAATTCATTTTAAGACAAGACAAGCAAGTTTTCTCCTAAAGCAGCTTGTCTTTATTGCTTCTTCTTTCTGGGACTCTCTGCCTTTTGATAACCTGATAGGTGATTCTTTTATTTCCTTTAGTTCCCTGCTCAAATGTCACCTTGTTAGAGATACATTGTATCACCCAATGTTAAAAAAAGAGTAAATCTGATGGAAGATAATTAAAATAGTCAAATTCTATTTCTTATGGAAAAATTGGTTAATACTTATGTTTATTTTTTGTTCATTTGCTCATTTAACTGTTACTTAAAAATTTTTAAGATCAAAACCTTCCATATCTTTCAAGGTTCTACTGATGAATAATCATAGCAACATAAAATTTTAGAGCAGGATTTGGCAAACTATAACTCTTAGACCAAACTTGGCTTCCTTCTTGTTTTTATAAATAACATTTTATCAGAACGCAGCCACATCTATTCATTTATTTAGTGCCTATTGTTGCTTTTGTGCTGTGAACAGCAGAGTCAGATAATTGTGACAGAGATCATCATATGGCCAATGAAGTCTAAAATTTTGTGTCTGGCTCCTTATAGAAAATTTTTTCCCCAGACTTTTCTAGAGCTGTAAGGAAATCTCAGAGATCTTAAGGGTCTCAAAATTTTACAAATGTACACTCTTCTCAACAAAAGTAAGATTTACATAAGTTCTAACATTTGATAAGAATTATTTGAGGTATTGGATAGAACATATCTAGCAAGGTAACAACTAAATGACTAACCTCATGAGCATATAGTTTTCTGAGGAGAAATAAACATACAGCAATCTGTTTCACTGGATTTTATACATTCTCATGTTTCAAAAAGTTATACACAAAATAACCAGTACATTTTCCCTTGACTCCCCTACCCTCATCTCTATAGACCCACTCATCTTTATATGTTATTTATTTCTTATATATTTTCCAGAGACTATACGTATAAAACCGTAAGTATATACTCTTACCCCAT
>VMDO01025616.1:0-27940 GCA_007922755.1 Pedetes capensis | reverse complement strand
TACTTATACATTTGTCTTTCCTAAAATTCAGTGACACATCACCCATTTGTAAAATTTACATGAAAATGACATAGTAACTATTTGAAATTGGCTATTATAATTTTTAATGTCCTCAGAATATTTCATTATGTGTATGTGTTTTACATTAAATATTCTCTTATTCTTATTATCAAATACTTAATTTTTATATTTTTATAGAATTAAAAAATCATAATGATTATATCTTTAATAATATATATATATATATTTCTTAAGATAAATTTAGGGAAAAGGGTATGAATGTTTTAAAGTGAATAATTCTGTTTAAATGAAGGGTACCATCTTAGTGCTAATAAAGCATTAAGTATTCTGATTTATTTAGAGTTTAGTTGACCATGGTTATGCATGGTTTGTACCAACTGAGCTAAATCCCAGCCCTGGTAATATTCAGTCTTAAAATATTCAATGAAAATTTTCAGAAATAAAATGTTCAAAAGTTTATAATTGTGTGCCACTCTGCATAGTGTGATGAAATTGCATGCAGTTCTATTCTGTCTTGCCCTAGATATGAATCATCCCAATGTCTAATGTATCCATACTATATATAGTACCTGCCTGTTAGTCACTTATTAGCTGTACTGGTTATTAATCAACTGTCAGAGTATCACATCATTTGTGTTTAGTAACTCTTAAGTAGTACCCTAACACTATGCTACATCATAATGTACCCGTTATTCACCTCATTTTATCTCATATAGGCATTGTATCATCTCGCATCATCTCAAGGGTGAGTACAAATGTAATAAAAATTGAGGAGGTGGGGGTGAGATTTCACATTTACATAGCTTTTCTTACAGTATGACTGTTGTGTTTTTATTATTACTGTTAATCTCTAGTTATAATTTATATTTAATTTAATTAACAAATTAATTTTAATCTCAGGCATGTATGTGTGTATAGAATAAAGCAGTGTGTGTGTGTGTGTGTGTATGTGTGTGCATGCACACGTGCATATTGTTTGGTAGTACCAGCAGTTGCAGCAATTCATTAGGGGCTTTGGAAAATACCCTGTGTGGATAAGGGGACACTACCTTATGTTTCCAAAAATACTTAATTAAAAGAAATGCTCAGCATGTAAGGTTACACGAAAAGTGTTTTAAAATATAGATAATAATCTTTCATGAACAACTGGATCCAAATTTTATTTAACACTAAAGTAAAACATTTTACCATATTTTTTCTGGATAGTAAAATTATGGATCATTTAGTTTATTATTTACATTTGTATTTCCCTTATTTTCTAATCTGAGTCCATACAAATTTTATTATAAAAAGATTTGCTTTAAAATATGACATTCATTGCATTATAGAAAAACAGTCCCGAGTCAGTTGAATGTCAATAAATCTTTATAGGGATAAATATCGCAGATATAAAATGAATTCTTTCTATATATGTTATTGTTGTTAGGTGTTGTCAAGTCGGAGTCCAACTCATAGTGACCCTATGTACAACAGACAAAACATTATTGTCAGTGTTTCTTGCTATTCATAGGGTTTTCAATGGCCGATCATAGGGTTTTCAATGGCTGATTGTTTCTTGGGAGTGGGTTGTTGGGTCCTTCTCCTAAGTCACAGCATCAGGTCTTCCCAGACTGTCTCCTATCCAAATATCCAAGTACTAACCAGGCCCGACCCTGCTGAGCTTCCAAGATCTGACGGGATCAGACACTACAGTGGTACAGCTTCAGGCTATATATATTTATACACACACAGACACGCACACACACACATATGTGTGTGTGTGCGTGTGTGTGTGTATATATATTTCTAAATATATATATATATATATTTCTAAATATAATATATATTTCTAAATTGAAATTTTAAGCCTTTATTTCTCTTAAAATAATAATCTAGAAATCACATAAATTACTAAGGAGAATGGTCATAATATCATTGTTGTTGTTGTTGTCAGGTGCTGTTGAGTTGTCTCTGACTTATAGTGACTCTCATAGGGTTTCCAATGGCTAATTGTTTCAACACTGCCTCCAGAGTGGATTGCCACGTCCTCCATTTTTGCAGTGCTGGGAATCAAACCTGGGACCTCAGAGACTGCAGAGTGGCGCTCTACCAACTTAGCTAAATCCCAGCCCTGGTAATATCATTTTAGATGTGGAAATTCTATTCATCCAATAGATATTTATTAGGTTACTCTGTGCCAGGGTCTTGTTTTAGAACAAGTCAGACAAAAATTTTGGTTTCACCAGAGTTCACATTCTAATAGGAGAGATAATCAATAAATATACAAGTATATATAAAATATAAAGTTCGTGATGAATCCTATAAACTAGGGTACATGAATGAAGAGTGAGGCAGGGGCAGACATTTTAAATTAGGGTGTTAGGAAAATATTTTCTGAGGAAGTGAAATCTGAGTGGACACTGGATGAAATAAGGGAATGAGCCATATGAACACACAAGTGAAGAGTTTTCCAAGAAGAAAGGAGAGTAAATGCAAAGGCCTTGTGGGGGAATTGTATTTGATGTGTTTACAGAAAGACCAGGGGGCCCTTGTGGTTGAAAGACAGTGAGCAACAATAATAATACATGATATGGTCTGTAGGTCTCTAGTACTTGAACATATAGGGTCTTATAGGCCAAGACAAAGCCTTTGGAGTTTATTCCAAGTATTTTAGAAATTTTTGAACAGCTAAGTAATCACTTTATTTCAACATTAAATGTATATATAATACTAAATATTAACTTTCTGTTGGAAAGGTTTTTTTAAAATCTACTTAATTTCAATTGTAACATGTACGTTTTATTTTTTATCTTGTGGTGCTTGGGGGTTGAGCCCTGGGCCTCACATATACTTTTGCAAGTGCTGTACCCTTGGGCTGTACCCAAGACCATTTTTTATTTTTTATTTTGAGTCAGGATCTTGCTAAATTATGCAGGCTGCTTCTGGTCTTGAAATCATGATCCTCTTGCCTCCGCCTCCTGAGTTGCTGGATTATAAACATGAGATACTGCATTTGGCTTATTTAAAAAAGATACTAATAGTATATCATGAAATTATAAACATATATTTGGAAAAAATTAAGTTGAAATATATCATTGATACTATGTCTACTTAATTCTGTGTGGAGCCTCTGCAGTATATGCCAGTACTAAAATGACACAATTAACAGTTTAATTGGAAACATATTATCTGATTCAGACTTCTGTTAAGATACATTGTAAAATTAACTCCACTGAATTTCTTGTTGCTAAGTTACCAGGAAGACAACTCCTTTTAAAATCAGATTTGTAAATATTAATTATTTTATAATAGATGAGAAATACTTTTGAGTATTTATTCTTATAATTCATGATATGAAAATTGCAACATAGACACTAACACAAGATAGTCAACCTACTTATCTGCATATTTGAGAATGCATCACACCTTCCTAAGAAGAAAGGTGAGAACATCACACCTGTGACCCCATATAAACTTTCTCTTTGAACTGTGCTTACAGATGATTCAAAAAGAAGATCAATTTTTGAAAGATTCACATATTGCCCAGTCATAAGCAAAGTGTGTTCCCTGTACCCCTTTTCCTGTCCTAGTATCAAAGCTATGCATTTTGTTCTTTTATATTTTATTTATTTATTTATTTATTTTGCAGTTCCGGGGGTAATACCAAGGGTCTTACACATTCTGGACAAGTGCTATATCCCAGCCCCAAATCTTGCTCTTTATAAAAGATAATATTTAGACGATCTTCATGGTAGACCTAAGGAACACTTTTTTCTGTTATCCATAAAACACACAAGCAGCTGAAAAATGTCCCATATAACTTCTCCAATTCTGCTCAAGTCGTGACTTTTTTGTTTTCTACCTCCCAGAGAGTCAGTGTTAGCCACTCCAAGCCAGGTGAGGCAAGGGCAGACCCCAATTTGGAGCAAAGTATGTTTACGGCAATATATCAATTGCTGCTAACATGATTCTCTGCCACTTCATCTCTTTATTTCTATGCATGTAAATATATACCGAGAATTTAGAAATTGTTAGATTAAGTATCTGATTTTAGAACATGAAACTGCTAAATTTATAAGGGCATTTGCAAATTTACAAATTTTGGGAATTTACAATGCCAGAAATAGTTTTAAAAAATACTCTAATTCTACTTTTCTGATAGTTTGTGAAAGCAGGTTTTTTTTTTTTTTTTTCGGTACTGGGGGTTGAACCCAGGGCCTTGCGCCTGCATGCTCTGCAGGTGCTGGACCACTGAGCTGCACCTCAGCCCATATTTTTACTTTTTGAGACAGGGTCTCGCTAAATTATGCAGACTGCCTCTGGTCTCGAACTTGCGATCCTCCCGCCTCCGCCTCCCGAGCCACAGGGATTACAGGTGTGCGCCACCACGCCCGGCCCCTTGAAAGCAGTTTTCATTACTCAATGTGTTCTTATGCCTTAGTAGAAAAAGTTCATGTACTAAAGAGTCTTAAGTTTCTAAGCTATTGATTTTGCCTACCAGCAGGAGGTATGTATCTGTCTGAATGTGCTCTTCCTCTATGATCCTAAAGTGTATGCCTTCAAATCTTTTTGAAATTAAAATAATCCTAATAGTATCTAATAATAATAAGCCAATTATCTCCAACTCAAGGAGGACAGAGGGCTCTCTGGGTTTGTATATCTGCAAAGGATGAGAAATACAAGTAATTTTCTCTCCTTTCAAGATACCTGCAACAGATCTCTGTGAAGACAAAGGCTCCAGGAGAGTATTTCTAAAGTGGTATCACTAAATATAGGGGGAAACCCACAGGAATGAGCGAGGGCAAATCTGTCACTGACAACATAGGAAACAACAGGAAGGGGGAAAAAATCTTTGGTTTTTTGATGCAGAGAATGGACTTTGCTTTTGGTCATGCGAGTTTTGGAAGAGCAAGTCAGGGTTAATGCTGTTTCTTCCATCATTTATGGAAAATACATACCATTTATATTATTTTCTGAGAAAACATCTGATGAACAAAATATTGACTCTTGAGCAAATAGGAAAATATCTGAGATCCTCTTAGGAAATGCTCCCAAATAGAATTTTGAATTCTACCATTATTGCTGTTGCTGCATCTACTTTGAGAATCCTATGACAATCATTTGTAAACCTTCCTTTTATACTGAGGGGAAATTTTCATTTCTTATCAACATGTCTCTCATTGGCACCCAGATCCAAACCTTACACTGGCTTCACTGAAGTGTATCGGTGGGGCATGGAATCAGGTAACACCTTAATAATGTGCCTTTCAAATCATGTGAACTAAAGGCAATAAATATATGAGAGGAAGAATTGTGGAGTTATACTACCACAGGAAAAAATGAAACAATGGCAAAGAACTGGTAGACCTTCTTTCACTGCATCTGACCCTGAGCTAGACACTTTATATAAAGCTATTTTCAGGACTTAAGAATAATTTAACTCTTAATTAAAAATGTATAGTGCATCTGTACCTTTACTTCCATCTATGAAATAAGAATTGGGCTAAACCAATTGAGAAAGAGAAGAGTCATTTTCAATAAAAATCAAAGCAATTGCCACCAAAATTAAAAGATGTTTGGTTCCATCCTTACTAGGTGCTTAAAACAAGGTGGAAATTCCATAGTCTGGGTTTACTAGGTTCATAAATAGCACTAGTTCCTTAATTCTGTCACTCATTTGTCTACCTTTCTTCCTCACAACTAGCTCTGGACTCATCATTGACACCCAGATGATGAACACAGTACACCCCCAGCCACAGTCAGGGTATGTCTTGTGCTCACTACTTTCTGATATGAGCATGATTGCATAGGATCTAAATTAGGTACTAGCTATACCTCTAAGTAGATATGGCTTTTAGGCCCAAGTCAGTGAATTTATTTTTAGCATGCAAAACTGAACTCTTACCACAAGAACAAATGCCAGGGTTGAAAATATAACTCATCTAACTTATCTCATGAAATAGAATTCCATCTGCCAATTCCATCCTACATATGTGATGGCACAAAGACTGACCAACACAGACCACGAACACTGTTTTCAACCCTTATGGCAAAGTTGTGGTCAACAATTTATCCCAATATTTGCTATCAAATATGATCAGAAAGCTCCTTCCCTTCTGGGGCGTTTTTCTACAAAAAATACATTTCAGTCTATATTATTTTAGTAAAAAAGTGATAAATGTTATTAATAAGCTATGTTACTATCCACTAGATTATGGTCTGTACATCAGAATTATCAAGAAGAACTTTTTTGTGGAAAAAAAATCCTGGTCCCCCATTCCTAACCACTATGTCCTAACTACCAAAATTTTGATTTAGTAGGTCTCAGAGGCACCTAGGACTTTTAAACAAATAATACGTCTGGTTTCTGATGTGCAGTCAAAGTTGAAAACGTTTGTAGTAGATAAAACTAAGAAATCAATTAGGTAGTTCCGAGTATGTATGAGAATCTCCTGGAAGATTTTAAAACACAGATTGCTTAGACGTTCCTCCAGAGATTCTGATTCAGACGGACTTGAGGAGTGGCCAACCAATTTTCATTTCTAACCTGTCCAAGTAACAGTGACACTACTTGTTTGATAATCACTGAAGGAGTAAACAAAAGAAGAGCCATGTTAATGCCTCAAGAAACAAGCCTCAATAAGGTACAAGCATGAGGGAAGACTATAGCTCTTTTCTGACTACTGATCTGACATGATCCAGACTGTAATCTCATATTCCCATCTGAGAACTTTCAGGGCTTCCAGCAAGAGAGCTGCCTTTCCTAGCAGAAGATTCATTTCCTTAAATCTCCTAGTTCATTTCCATGATGTAATAATCATTGAGTTGGGTTGAAGAGAGTTACAATAGGGTGTTCCACAAAGTCTAACCTTCCTTTTCTCTAGTCTGTAAAGTGTGTACACACATACATACAAACATATACACATTTGCAGAATATGAAGAGAATTTAAGGAAAATTAGGATAATACCTGTAAAAAGACCATTTTAGCAGAAACTGCCTGGCGGCTTTGGGAAAACTGGGTCTTCCTTCATAGGGTTTCAGTGCTTGCATCATCACATTATCCAGCCACGCAGCCCACTGCTCCAGCGTGCTCTGCTGCTGCAGAGTCATCTTGAAGTCTGTTTCTAGTCTCTGAACCATGCTGTCATCACACTGGCACACCCAGGAAGCCTGCTCCTGGGACAATTCACAGAAACAAAGGAAAAATTCAACTCAGCATCTTCTCATAGAGTGTCAACACCCAGACCAGACACATGAACGGTAAAGTAAAAAGCTTTAAAGAGTTAAAAGAATCAACTACTTCTCAGTTGTTACGAAAACCACCTTTAACAGCTGTTGGGGTCTAATATTTCTCCTTGCTTATTCTCAGACATGAAAAAAATGTTGTGATAGTTAATCTGACATGGCTTTTGTACATTTGCTAGGCTATGTGGAGACTAGAAGACATAATTACTTACGAAAGGTAGATGTCTGAACCTACAGCCTGTGGCTCTTCCTTTCCTATTCTTTTTATACTGTATTCAAAAGTTCTCTCTTCCTCTCAGCAAAGAAAACTTCAAAATCAATTCATTTAAGAAGATTTAGAATAAGTCATATGGGTAAATAGATTCAATTGGCCAAAAGTTGTCCCTTAAGATTAAAATAAAAACAAACACTGACTGGTACTAGGTAGAAGCATCTGCTGTGTGAGTTTATAGATGCAGAACAGAAATCTCAAGGGCTATCAAGGCAAAGCTACAAATGCAAATTAATTCACAGAACTAACTAACCACCACCACCAATATCAACAACAAAACCTCTTTTGAAAAAATATAGACATGCTACCTGCCAAGAAATTTGATTACTGCAATTCTCCTTCTGTTTCTGGTTTGGAAGTTTCATATTTGGTAACAGCAATGAAGATAACTTTTAAAGTTACTTCTCAGTATTTACCATAAGCTTTATGTTTCTAGTGTAATGAATATTCTCAAATCTAATCTGTACCCTTTCAATAGTTTTAGAGGGCTAGAAAATCAGATGTGAATTAGAATCTGCATGCAGGTTGGATTTGCAAAAGAGAGTTTTCCATCAGATTCCTACCAAAAATCCAATCCACAGGAGATTCTAATCCACTTCTGATTGTGTAGCATTCTAAAACTGTTGAAGGGGTGCAGATTAGATTTGAGAGTATAAGGAATACCTTAAAATGAGAAAGAAAACCTATTCTCTCAAGGTCAAAGTATAATTATTTGGCAATATAATATTTGACGATCAGAAAACATAGATTTGGGCCGGGTGCAGTGGTGCACGCCTGTAATCCCAGCAGCTTGGAAGGCGGAGGCAAGAGGATTGCACGTTCGAGACCAGTGGCAGTCTGCATAACTTAGCAAGACCCTGTCTCGAAAACAGGGAAAAACTGGGCTGAGGATGCAGCTCAGTGGTCCAGCACTTGCAGAGCATGTAGGTGCGAGGCCCTGGGTTCAACCCTCAGTACCAGAAAAAAAAAAAAAAGAAAAGAAGACATAGATTTGTTAAAATTAATATATATAAATTGTAGAAGGTAAGTGATTTCATTATGATATTTTGGTATATGTAAGTAGCTTCAAAAAATACCTAGGCATAAACTTAATCAAAGACGTTAAAGTCCTCTACAATGAAAAGTACAAAGCACTGAAGAAAGAAATTGTAGAAACTCTAGAAGATGGAAAGGCCTTCCATGTTTTTAGATAGCAGAATAAATATTGCTAAAATGGCCACATTACCAAAAGCTATTTACAAATTCAATGTAATCCCCATCAAAATTCCAATGACATTCTTCACAGAAATAAAACCAAAATCATAAAATTTATATGGAAATACAGACGACCGTGAGTAGCTAACGTAACTGAGAAAAAAAAATACATACATATATATATATAATAGATTTTAACCTAGGTTCTAAATCAACCAAACTGTGTCAAGCAATTAATGTGATCGACATAGGCTCAGTTTCCCTAAGCATCAAATTATAGAAATGAAATTTGGCAAATTATTAATCTGACTTCATTATACCCAGATAATTTTTTCATGATGGGCTTCTTTGAAGGGATGTCTACAAAAGTCCTAATTCTCTACATAAAAAACTGTAACTATGCCTCTATTTTTCCAAAAATAGGGTCTATAGCTTTTATTCTATATACTCGGAGGACAGGTTCATTCAAATTGACAATTTCAACTATATCAGATCATTTCAACCTAGCGGCATGTCAAATGCAAAATGCCAACTCAATTCATTTTATTTCTCTAGGGAAACCTTAAGTTTCTTCTATATCTCAGCTGATGATATCCATTATCCTTTCTTTTATCTAATTAATCATAAATTCTTTCAGATATTACCTCCTAAGTATCACTTTCCATTATTTTAAAACACACTAAAATATGATTATAGAAAATTGAAAAAATATTAAAAATTGTATAAAATATTAAGAATATATAAAATGGCAGCACTAAGAGCTCCATGTGGATATATATTTCTTCCAAGTTGTTCACATATATAAAATATATACATGCTATATTATTTATGCATGTTATTATATTTATTTTGTGGTTATCCAGAATATTTATACATATGTATATTATATGATTCCCCATTTATCTGTTAACTTGTGGTGCTGCGGGGGCTTGTGTGTTGCGATGCTGAAAACTATGCCACCATTATCTCAGATACCAGCAGTGCCATCCATGGTGGACAGGTTTCAGCTGAGATTCCACACTAAGGTAGACTGGAGAGAAAGACCCTAAGCTGACTCTTGAAACAATTAGCCTTTGAAAACCCTATAAATAGCAGAGAAGCACTGTCAAATGTAGTGCTGGAAAATGAGTCCCCTCAGCAGGAAGGCACTCAAGAAATGACTAGGGAAGAACTGCCTCTTCAAAGTAGAGTCAACCTTAATGGTGATGGGAATGGAGTAAAGCCCCTGGGACCTCCTTTTGACGATGTGGCATGACTCAAAATGAGATGAAACATAGTGTCTGCACCAATGGGTTCAAACATATAAAGATTGTGTGGCATGGCAGAGTGTTAGGTAGTGTTTCATTCTACTGTACATAGAGTTGCCATGAGTCAGATCCAACTTGAAGTCACCTAACAACAACATAACAAACACATTTTAAATTACTTATGCATATATAAATAAGATGAAAGGACTATATCATACATTCTACTAAATATTCTGTTTAATGGTATGTCTTTCTATGTAGTCAAATATGGAGCTATATTTATTGTTCAGTGAATTAATTTATTTCACTGCATGAATACAGCATTATTTATATAAATGCTTCCATAAAGATAGACATTTGTTAGTTCCATCTTTTTTACTACTATAAATAAAGCTGGAATTAGCAATCTTGCAACTATGGTATGGGGCTGGGGTTTTGTTCAGTTGTTAGGGTGTTGCTCTGTACTCTCTGAGACGTGGGTTCAATCCCCAGCATGGGAAAAATGGGAGAATGGTGTGGCAATCTACTCCTGAAGTCATCCTGAAAAAATATCGGCCATTGAAAATGCTATGAGGATCCCTATGAATTGGATTCAACTCAACGGCACCTAAATACAATAATAACCATGGTATATTTTTGCTTACTTTTCCACTTATTTCTGTATGATAGATTTGTATAAGAAAAAGGTAATATCCTTTAATATACAGTGTTAGATGACTCCCAGAAATTTTATGTCAATTTAAGTCTCTGAGAATACTCAGAGAAGAATTCTAAGCATTAAGAAAGTTATAAAGAAAGGTGATGTTTTGATTTGTTTTCATTAATGTCTAAGCATTTTTTATTGTGATAAAAAGCAGAACATCTTCACCACTTCTAAGTGTATGGTACAGTAGTATTGATTACATGTACCTTCTTGTGCAACAGATATCTAGAACTTTTTCATCTTGCAAAACTAAAACAATATCCCTCATTGTAGGGGAGGCTGTTTTTTATTTGTACATTGATGATGGGGAGGAGAAACTTATGGGTATTCAGAGAAGAATTTTGTTTTTTATCATAAATTCAAACATTCCATTAATGTGAAAATTAGTTTTTGCCAAGAGATGATAATCTAAAACCTAACTTAGAGAAATAAAACAACATCAAAATAAACTGACTTTTCAAACTATTTTATATTATACTTTATTTTACTATTCTCTAGACTGAATACTGTAGGGAATTATCCAACCCTCATCTTGTCCCCTGATTGGTAATCAAGGACCTCCCCTTGATTGCCCAAGGAGTGACATCTGGTTTCATTATTTATTTGAATGTCACTCCTAAATTCGTTGCACCTAGCCCCTTGCACCCCCACCTGATTGTCATCTTGAGGCAGTTGAGGCAGTTACCCAAGGACTATATAAACAAAGGTTGCTCTCTCACCCAGATGACCAATCAAGATAGAACTCTGTCTGCTATGGACCATCGGCAAGGAAATGACTCTCTCTGGATTCGACCAGCAATGCAGAAGTATCTTTCCTCCTGACCACTGAGACCAGGACGACTATATTGTGCACTCAAGGAAAGATGGATTACAAAGAAGCTAAGGAAAGCCTCTTGGACCCAGCACCAAGAGGCGAAAACTGAGGACAGTCTCTGGTCCTAGCACTGGAGGCAGAAGAGCCACTGCTTCCCTTGAGGCAGTATAAGAGCTGCTAACACCTATTATAGCTATACACTTGTTTGAGTTTCTCCATGCCCTTGTCAGGGCAGAGAGACAATAAAGAGTTTTTAGTACCAGCAAGGCAAAAGTGCCTTAGGCTTTTCCTTTCTCCCCTCTCCCAGTGTTCCCGAGGGCCACAGGAGTCCATGCCCCTCACCCAAGGGTCCCAAGTCAGTTGTGTTTAGTTATCTGTGTGAGTGGCTGCACCTCCCATTGGAACATCTGAGCTGGACCTGCAAGGAGCATACCCCACAGAATTGTTGTTGTTGTTGTTAGGTGCTGGCGAGTCATGTCCGACTCATAGCGACCTTCATAGGGTTTTCAATGGCTGGTTGTTTTGGGATTGCCTGGGGAGTGGGTTGCCACATCCTTCTCCCATTTTTGCGGTGCTGGGACTTGAACTTGGGACCTCAGAGACTGCAGAGCGGCACTCTACCAACTGAGCTAAATCCCAGCCCGATAATGGAGTATACTATAAGTATTCCTGAGAAAGGACTTTAGATATTTCATTTTTATAATTGAAAAGGCTAAGAATGAACACTTAAAGATGTTCTTACCTTATATAAAAATTATATCCAAAATGATAAGTAATGAGAAACTTCAAAATCAGGATGCTTTTTAAATATAGAAATTCAAGTATAAGCAATAGTTAGGTTATCAGGTCAGCCCACTAAAGCCTACTTAATCCATATATAGATGAAATCCTATTCATTTATATGAAAAATTATAGCATGCCATTGTAATAATGTCATTTACATGAGAAAGAAAACCAATTATACTGCAATGAAAATTATTTTCAATGCATGAGGAAAAGATTTAATCAGAGGAGAATGAAGTAGTGAAAAGAGATTTGTAGATACCTTACAAGGAACTTCCAAGCTCTCAGAATGTTATAATATTGACACTTATATGTAATTTCATTGTTTTAAGTCCAAGTCTCCTTTTTACAAGAACATTATCCTTTTATTTGTCAGTCTTACTGAGGTTAATCTTACTAGAGTCAGGGACAACTTCCAAATGAAGAGAACACAAGAAAGATGCAACAGGAAGCAGGGCACCATGGGGAAACTTCGCAAAGCTTAGAACAGAAAAGGAAAGACACAGGGGAGTTAAAGGTGAAATATGAACGAGGTTATTCATGAAAATGGATAGAGCTGACAGAAGTCAAGTGTGGGATGAAATGAAGCACACACCAATATGTTTATGATCCTCTGAAGAAAGGAAAAAAGTTTTGACAGGGAGAGGATCAGTCATATATGTTTTAACACTAATGAATGTCATGGTGGACCCCCAAAAAACTTGACAGATTACAATAAAGGAGGACAAGGGTAGCATCAAATTTGCTGAGGGGAAGGATAAATAGTAGATATATAATTGACAAGATTATGGAAAGATATTCTCAAGGTTGGCGTTTATAATCAGGGAAGAACTCACAAAAATATTGGGTAAAATTTCAGACACACAAATATACATATGAAAAAATACTAACAGAACATTTAAAACTTTTCTAAGATATAAAAATCAGTCTTAGAAATAACTTTTGTTACTGAGCTTAAATTACTTTTGGAAACTAGAAGTTGTCTTACTAGTCTAACTTCAAGGATGTCTTACTTCAACTTTTCTTAAGGCATTTTTAAATACATCTTTTTAAAATTAAGATTTGAAATAAATATTAGAGTACAGATTTTAAGGCAATATAAACTTTTAATAGTCACAGTAAATCACTTTATGAAAATCCACTGAACTATGTAAAGAAGATGGTTTTGTAAACCTGAGACAGTTTGTTCTTGTAAAGGTTATGTATTTGTATGTGTACATGTATGTGTTTGGATATAAATATAGATAGATGAAGATGATAGCTTGAAAAAATTATTACATAATAGAAAATTGAGTCCAATTTAAAGTGACAATGAATATAACTATTTTATTTTACCCTAAAAAATGGGCCAAACCCAAATACTTTTTATATATTTTGGATGATAAACTAGACTAGATGTGGAGATTAAAATTCCTTAGAAATACAGCGATTCACAATTAGTTTTTATTTTTTAAAATGGTATTTTAATGATTTATTGAGATATAATTTACATATCATCCAATTCACCTACTTAAGCTGGGTGCAGTGGTGCATAACTGCAATCTGAGGGACTCAGGCGGCAAAGGCAGGAGGATCGTGACTTCCAGACCAGCGGCATCCTGCATAACTTAGTGAGACTCTGTCTCAAGATGAAAAAAAAAGGAGCTGAGAGGACAGCTCAGTGGCAGAGTACTTGCAAAGTACGTACATGCACCTGGGTTAAATTTCCCTTTCAGTACTGCAACAATAACAACAACAAAATGAAACAACTCACCTATTTAAAGTATATAATTTAAAACTTTCTTTTGATACATTTATAGAATTGTACACTCCTCACCAAAATAAAATTTGAAACTTTTTCATTTCCCCCAAATCATATCTTCTCCATATCATTTCCTCCATATCATGCCTCCTATTTGCTGCCTCCCAATCTCTCTACTCCTATGTGGCTGTTAGCTTGTCATGTGGTGGACATGTGCTTTTGCTGTGATGCTGAAAGCTATGCCACTGGTTTCTCAGATATCAGAAGAGACATCCATGGTGGACAGGTTTCTGCTGAACTTCTAGACTAAGACAGACTAGGGAGAAGGATGACAGCTCACTCCCAAAACAATCAGCCATTGAAAACCCTAGGAATAGCAGAGAAGCACTGTCAAATACAGTGCCAGAAAATGAGCCCCCCAGGCTAGAAGGCATTCAAGAAAGGACTAGGGAAGATTTGTCTCCTCAAAGTAGAGTCAACCTTAAAGGTGGGAAGGGAGTAAAGTCCTGGGACTTCCTTTTGCTGATGTGGCATGACTCAAAATGAGAACAAACACAGTGACTGCAATAAGGGGCTCAAAGAGACCATGTG
Organism: Pedetes capensis; assembly: GCA_007922755.1. Lineage (NCBI taxonomy): Eukaryota > Metazoa > Chordata > Mammalia > Rodentia > Pedetidae > Pedetes > Pedetes capensis. The sequence goes on along the minus strand of VMDO01025616.1, from coordinate 13,350 downwards.
CCTGACAGAGTGTTGGGTAGTGTTTTGTTCTGTTGTACACAGGATTGCTAGAAGTGGGATCTGGCTTGACAACACCTAACAACAAACAATAGTCACTCTAATGCCCCAGCCCTAGGCAACCACAAATCCACTTTCCGTATTTATTGATTTATTTATTCAGGGCTTTTCATGTAAATGATAGCATGCAGTGTGTGGTTCTTTGCCCCCAGCTTTCACTTAACATAATGTTTCTAGGTTCATCTACATTATAGAATGAATCAAAGTGTCACTTCTTTTCATTGCCCAATAATATTCCATTGTGTAGATATACTACATTTTGTTTAACTGTTCATCAGTTGATGGACATCTGCATTTTTTCTACTTTTATCGAATATAAATAATGGGGCTGGGATTTAGCTCAGTTGGTAGAGTGCCATGCTGCACTCTCTAAGGAGCCAGGTTTGATTCCCAGCACCACAAAAATGGGAGAAGGACTTGGGAATCCACTCCCAAAGCAATCAGCCATTGAAAACCCTGTGAGGGTCGCTATGAGTCAGACCTGATTCCATGGTGCCTAACAGCAACAATAATAATATAAATAATGATGCTATGAACATTTAAGTATAGGTTGAGCACCTCTAATTGGAAAATCTGAAATCTGAAAGGCTCCAAAATCCAAAACATACTGAGTGTTGGATACTGAAAAGTTTCAGGTTTTGGAGCATGAAAGATTTCAAGATTTTTGGATTAGGACTAGTCAAGTGGTAAAGTGTATTCAAAGATTCCCAAATCTCAAAATCAAAAATATGAAACACTTCCAGTCCTCAGCATTCCAGGTAAGTTACTCAACCTGTACACTTTGTGTGTAGACATATTTCCATTTCTCTTGGGTATATACCAAGAAGTAGAATTGCTCAGTCACTTGCCAATTCTATGTCATCTTTTTGAGGAAATGAGACTCTTTTCCAAAGTGGTTGTAGCACTTTACATTCTCATCAGCATTGTTCCCATTATCAGAAATTCTAATTTCTCCACCTCCATACCAAAACTGATATTATCTGTCTTTTGATTATATCCATTTTCATGTCAAGTGGTATCTCCTTATGGTTTTAACTTGCATCTCCCTGACAGCTAATAATATTGAGCATCTTTTCATGCGCTTATTAGCTATTTGTATATTTTCATAAAAGAAATGTCTTCAGATTTTTGCCATTTTAAAAATTAGATTGACTTTTTGTTATTGGGTTGTAATAGTTATTTATATATCCTATATACAAGTTGTTTATTGATATGATTTGCGAAAACTTTCAGCATTGTGAGTTGTTATTTATTTATTTATTTACTTTTTTTGTCACTGGGTATTTGAGCCCAGGGCCTAGTGCATGCTAGGCAAGCACTCTACCACTGATCTACATGCCTAGCTCTTTTTTTTACTTTTATTTGAGATAAGGTCTCATTGAGTAGCCCAGGCTGGCCTTGAACAGCTATGGAGCCCAGGTGGGGCTTGAACTTGCCCCACCTCAGCCTCCCGAGGAGCTGGGATTACAGGCATGTGTCATCATACCCAGCTCCTTTCAATTTCTTGATCAGGTCTCTTTTGAACTCTGAAAGTTTTAAATTTTGATTATGTTCAGTTTATGTATCTTTCCCTTTGTTTTAATTATGCTTTCAATCAGGAATAGTAAAAATCAGCTTCAATACTTATCAGAAATAAAATATTTATTACAATTCTATACTACTTTCTTAAATTAGCTATTTTTAAAGTGTACTTTAAAGTACAAATGAGTAATCTGATGATAAGGATAAAAATACTTTTTTCACTTGAACTATGAAAGTAGTCAAACTTACTGAACCTAATTCTTTTGTAGTGATGAAATATTTCCTAGCCATCTATAATAAACTTTGAAATATAGTTGCTCTTAGTTCTTTCAAGGTGGGCTACCATAATGATAGAAGTATCTCTTTACTTCAGATGGTGTAAATTTCTAAATATGTAAATAATAATCTAAATAGGTATTACAAAGTGGGAAAGTAAAGCATAGGGCAGTTGAGTAACTTGCCAAGATCCATAACATATTAGTTGCCTTTGTGTAACTTCTTGCCTGACTTCAATGACTGTGATTTTCATTATCCTTTAAATATTCAGCAAACTCTAGTGACATATTATGTTGCCTGCTAGGACTATAAATCTTAGCAAGCTTTAAAAATAAAACAATGGTGTAATAAAGGCATATCTAGGTAGAACTCCCCTCTTTCAGGACATTGTGAATATAGATGTTGTCTGGGTATACTTTGAATAGAAATTTGATGATCCTAATTTACAAGAACAAATCCAGTAGTTTTCTTTAAAAGATATGTTTTTCAGGAAGACAGAGTACCTGGACATTGGCAAAGTCGACACGATTGAGGTCATTGAGCATCTGGTTGATCTGGGAAGTGTTCTGAAGCACTGCACGAGCTGCCTGGGCCAGGTGATTGAGCGATGTGTATCTTCGCAGAGTCTGGGCAAAGGCACTTACAGCGGCAACCTGTAGGGAAACCTAAGTAAGCTGGGATTTTTTTCCCCCTTCCAGTAAAAGAGACCACTGTAATCTTGAAATCTTTCTTTATCTTGCCAAATATAATGCTTCCCTTTGATATTTGCTTCAAGTTCATTTGGTGAGAGAGTTTACTCATAAATTAAAGCATTTAAATCTCTTAAACCAAGAATTATTTTCCTGTTGAGTACATTGAGGTCAAGACTAAAACTCCCACATTTTTGACATCTGAGTGCAGCATTAATTAAGCCAGTCTTGCAAGTAACTACTCAACCACAGCAAGAAATGACTTTGTGTAGGGAAGTACAAAAAAAATGTTGGGTTTCATTTCTTTTTACTTTTTTTAGAACTAGGAGCTAAGCAAATAAAACATTTCTTTTTATTCAGAAAAACTAACTATATAGCCCTACTTTTTTAACTGGATAAAAAATGCTTTCCAGAGCACTACCATTCAGAATACTTCTTATGACTTATTTTATTAACAGGTTGGGTGATTCTGAGGCAAAATAAGACACTTCATAGCTTTTATTAGGTAATAAATTTATCAGATGCCAGCAACTATAAGAACCCTTTTGCAGAATTTGAATTATTTCAAGTAGTCTATCCAGAAAATTTCCACTTGCCCCTAAAAAATTTCCTTTCAATTCTTCTCTATCATGCTCTTTGCCCAGGAAGGCTGACCTGAATGGAATACATTAACCTCCTCTCTTGCTCTCTAGCTTCCAGCTGAATTTGACTGATAATAGGCACTGGTAGGAGATTGGAACATAGGAAGAAAGAGTGGCCAGAATATTTATTCCTGATAATCTCTGTTCTCATCCTGTTTTGGTAACTGCTTTCTTTTTCCAGGGCTACTATGGTATTAGGTGAAGAAAGGGATTTTCTAATGCCATGGATTTCATCCCTTACCCCTTCAGACATAGAGAAGGGTAGGACTTCCCACAATTGCTTGCCCTGGGATGCCTAATTATCCCTCCTTTGTTTTCTCAACTGTTTACATCTATGAAAATAACTCTTAAATTCTCTTAAGTAATCCCTCCCACTCTTTGACTATACCATGTTTCTTGCTGGGTTACTGAATAAACCACTTTATGCTGAACTATATCAAAGATAATAAAAAAAGTCTAGACAAGTATCTAATTCTCACAATTTTATGGAAATTTGTTACATACACAGTACATCGCTAACCTAAAATTATGTTAAAAACTTTAACTTTTTAAAGAGTATGTGGTATTACATTAAGCTTCTATAGGAATGTAAGAAACAAGGAGTTGTTCTAAGAGGAAAGGTTATAGCTATGAGTCTCAACAATAAAGAATCAGAGATGACTTAAATAACAATGATGCACCCCAAGGTCTTAGAAAAACAAGAACAAATAAGACCCATAATCAGTAACTAGAAAGAAAATAATAAAGAGCAGGGCAGAAATTAATGATATGGAAACTAAAAGAACAAAGAATTAATGACACAAAGAGTTGACTCTTTGAAAAGATAACAATACTGATAAGCCATTACCCAAGTTAACAATAGCAATAACAAAGGGGAGTAGATTCTAATTAATAAAATTAGAGATGAAAAAGAGGACATTACCAGAGATATCAATGAAATCCAGAGAATCATTAGAGAATACTTTGAAAACTTATATTTAAAAAACTGGAAAAACTAGACGAAATCAGTAAATTCCTAGACATGTATGATGTGCTGCAATTAAATCAGGAGGATATAAACAACTTAATGTTAATTATAATGACCAGCCTAAGAAAGAAATCAGGAAAACAATCCCATTCACAATAGCTTTAAAAAGAACAAAATACCTAGGAAAAAATCTATCCAAGGAAGTGAGAGACCTCTATAATAAAAACTTTAAAACACTGAAGAAAGAAATTGAAGAAGACACTAGATGGATTGGAAGAGTTAATATTTTGAAAATGGCTATATTACCAAAGGCAATCTGTAGATTTAATGCAATTCCATCAAAATTCCAATGATATTCTTCATAGAAATAGAACAAACCACCTTAAAATACATATGGAAGCACAAAAGGATCATGAAAGCAATCCTGAGCAGAAAAAGTGATGCAGGGGGTATAATGCCTGATTTAAAAATTATACTACAGAGCCATAGTAACAAAAACAGACTGGTAATGGCACAAAAATAGACATGTAGAACAATGGAATAGAATAGAAAGTTCAAAGATAAGCCCATGCAGCTACGGCCACCTGATGCTGACAAAGGTGCCAAAAATGTAAGTTGGAGAAAAAACAGCATCTTCAACAAATGGTGCTGGGAGGACAGGATATTCTTATGTAGAAGACTGAAAATGTATTAAAGACTGTAATGTGAGACCTAAAACTTTGAAATTGCTAGAGGAAAATATAGGAAAAACACTTTAAGACATAAGCATAGGCAGGCACTTTCTGAAAAGAATCTCAATAGCTTAGGAAACAATAGCAAGAACTGACTAATAGGATTGAATGAAATTAAAAAGGGTTTTGCACAGTAAATAATTAACAAAGTGAGGAGACAGCATACAAAATGGGAGAAAATCTTTGCCAGCTATACAACAGAGGATTACTATCTAGAATATATGAAGATCTCAAAAATTAAACACCAAAAAGTAAATTATCCAATGAAAAAACAATCATATAAAAAATGCTTAACATCCCTAGCCTTTAAGGAAGTGCAAATCAAAACTATATTGAGATGCCACATCACCTTAGTCAGAATGGCTAGAATCAACAAAACAAACAACAAATATTGCCAGGAGAAAGGAACTCTTACACTGATGATGAGAATGTAGGTAGGTACAGCCACTATGAAAAATCGGCATAGAGGTTCCTCAAAAAATGAAAACTAGAACTACCATATGATCCAGCTATACCACTCCTGGGTATATATCCAAAGAAATATAAGTTGACATACTATAGAGACACCTGCTCATCCACGTTTACTGTGGCACTATTCACAATAGCCAAGATATGAAATCAACCTAGGTGTCCATCAATAGATGAGTGGATAAGGAAAATTGTGGTATGTATATACCATGAAGTTTTATTCAGCCATAAAGAAGGATGAAATTATGGCATTCACTGAAAATGGATGGAACTAGAGATATCATTAAGTGAAATAAACCAGATCCAGAAATTCAAACACCACATGCTTTCTCTCATATGTGGATGCTAGATTTCATTATATATTCAACATTTTATCATATAGGTCATGAAAGTAGAAGGGGACTATGTAGAACAAGAAAAGGGACTTGGGGATGGGAGCAATAAGAAAGGGTAATGGTAGAAATATGTTTTTCTCTCTCTATATTATAGCAAACAAGATATGCAAGCATAAGGGGGACCATTGGTGGGGAGGAAGAGGATCAGATGGAGGGAGGGAAGGTCATGAGAGGGAAATGAGGGAACTGAACATGAGTAATGTACAGTGATATGCATGTATGGAAATATAATGACACCCATTAAACTGTACACTAAAAATTACTAAGGAACAAAAGAAGAAAAAAAGAAGCAAAGAGTTAAAGAGTCTCTTGAATAGTAGAACGTGTTCAAAGAGCAAATAATACTTTATCTTGATAGCTAGGGTTCTCTTTCTCTCTCTTCTCTTCTCTTTTTCTTGCTTCTCTTCTCTTCTTTTTCTTTTCTCATATTTGAGAGTTGAACCCAGGGCCGTGCACATACTTTGCAAGTACTCCACCACTGCACTGCACCCCCAGCCTAATTTATTTTTGAGACAGGGTCTCACTTATTTATGCAGGCTGCCTGTAGCCTTGAACCTGCAATCCTCCTACCTCTGCCTCCTGAGTCACAGGAACTAGAGGCATGTGCCACCATGCCTGGTGATAGTGAGATGTTTTAGGACTGAATGGAACTTGAGAGGAAGATCACATACCCTCAAAGAAGAGTTGTAGGCTTTTTGCCATTTTTGTGGTTTATATTCATGAAATACATACTATATGCCAGGCACCAAGCTAAGTATCTCACATCTATTATCTTGTTCAATTGTCATAATCATCTTATTAGATATATATTATGTTTAAGGAGGTTAAGTAGCTTATGATACATAGAAACTCAAAGTGGTGACATTTGAACCCAATCATTTTGACCCTAGATATTGGAAAGATGTTTCCTCTGTCGGGGTAAATTATCTTCATTGATTGGGTGCTCAGGTGAGAAAAGACTGCATAACAGTGACAGCAGAGGAGCATAATCTATCCACTGCTATGGTAAATCACCCAAATAAACTCTGGAGGTCAAGGAGATGACCAGTAGTGCAGCCAAGTTGCTACCACATTCATTTCGATGACACTGAGAAAGAAAGTCCTTTTAGCTATTTGAGGTATTGTGAATATGACCAAGTTTGCAAGTTGGAAAGGATTCTGTTGTCATAATCAAATAGGACTTTCTTCTTCTTGCCCACTTCAGTGTGGTACTCTACCACAGCAATGACAAAGAGAACCTGTGATGATGGAAATCCTCCACGTATGTGTTGCCCAATATGGTAGTCATTAGTCGCATGGGACTACTGAGGACTTGAAATATAGCTAGTGTGACTATGGAACAAAATTTTTCATTTACTTCATCTTACTTTAAAATTCAAATTTAAATAGACAAATATAGACATTATCAATGAAATGTTGCTTTCTATATGTTTTAGAGATAGAAAGCTTTATTGCAAACCTGAAGTCAAAGCAGAAAGTACTGGAGCTATCTGTGTTTCCAAAGAACTTGTCAGTTTCAAGAACTTCAATCTAATAAATTTGCCCTCAAATTGAAAGATAAATATTGCTGGAGTCTAATAGTAGATAGAGTCATAGACCAAAAACTACAAATATTATTTTGGTACCAAAATTTAGACAAAATATACCTTGTCATGGGGATGTGTTCACAGATCAACCTTGTAGAACATGGCCAATTGGGGATAATGTGAGAATGGTATTCATATGTCTAGCTATGTACACTCTCTCAGGACAACAGCATTTATATCTCTAGCTATGTGTAATATTCTACATTGTTTATATACACTGATTATAAGATAATTGTTCACTTGAAGAAACAGATTTCTAAACACAAAAGAAAAAACAAAGACATGAGTGTACCTTGGTTTGTATCATTCTCTGTGGAATATTGTTCATGGCATTGGAAAGCCAACCTTCAAGGCTTTTTGCAAAATTTCGAATGGCTTGGGTCAAGGCACCTAAATCATAAAGAATAAAGGCAGAACAAAAAAGAAACCAAAGATCATTAATTTTATGTTGGAATAAGGGAAAACATGTGCACATAACACCTGATACAGCACACAACAGAACTTATATTCTCATTGATGAAACTTTAACATTATTCCTAACTTCTTAGAGTATCCAATAATTAGATTTGGGGCTTTTTGTTTGTAAAGATCTTTTTTTCCCTCTAGATATTTATGATACTTTGTTAGGGAATGAAAATACTTAAACATTTTTGCTTATAACAACATATACCAGTTGTGAATATACTTATGGGATTTTCTATGTTGGATAAAACAATTTTCATTAATAGTTTTGTGCTCAAAGGCTAAGCATTTTCTTTACAAGTTCTTCATCTTGGTTATTTTTAAGCTCTTAACTTATTTTCATATATTTAGTTAAAAAGAAATAGACTGTACAACTTTCTTTTTCTCTATGAATCTTTGACATTAGAATGCATGAATTAGAAAATTTATCTTTTGTTGATAAGCAAGGTAAAATTTAAATAATCTGGCATAAAAATTTTGGGTAACTATTTTCCACTTCAGTTGGCAGGCAGATATAAAACATCAGAATGGTAAAATTGCTGTCACCAATGTTCCTAAGGTAGTCCTTGGGAACAAAATAGCCCATCCTATATTCTTCACATACTTATAAAAAACTGAAAATAGGGATAGGTTCTGTGACATGATTTTATGGTGGTAAAATGATTAGAAGCATTTTCACTTATTAATGATAATTGTGACTAGTTTACAATAAGGGATCTGCTTACTGAGATTGCTCAACAAGTCATTCAATCAATAATGTTTTACTTCCTCTGTGCCCACGGCTCCACATTATGAGGAACAGTTTCAGATATTTAGTAATCTTTGAAGCACCCATAGCATAAAATTAATCTCTGCAGTTTCCCTACAATGTGGTAGCTATCAAAATATGTAGTCGACTACAAGAAACAAAGGAATTACACTTTTGGCCAACTGCTCCCAAGAATAATAATGTTAATGACAGGATTAAGTTTTCTTTTATTTTTCTTTTGTGCTCAAGTGAGTCTGACAGGCTTCTCTGTTATTTTTGTCAAAGCAAGGTTTAGAAGCAATTTAGCTTACTCAAGTTACTTGCAAAAGATACACATTTTATTATTCTAATAATAAGAACAAATTGGGAAAAATACCCAAGAAGTGTAGACTCTTAAACATTAGAATTAGAAATGCTGGATCAGAAATTTCTTGAGGATTAATCTTTTGAAATCTCCAAAGCTTTCTACATTAACCAAAAAAGAAAAAAGAAAGAAAAATCTCTTTCTGTTGTGTTATGTGCTAGAACCATGGAGCGCAGGCATGAATGAAAATGAAAGAGTGAAAAAAAATTAACAATCCCTTTTGAAATTCAGGAAAATTTTGTTCAATATTCAGTTTAGCAATCTGCATTTTCCATTTTCCACAATTAATATATAATAATACTTCAATTTGAAAAAGCCCCAAGACCTATGATTTTATTTTTTAAATCAAAAATGGGTGTTGTTTAATCTAGACAAACTTGGTGCAAAGGAGAGTATAAAATAAAAAGATGTGTTTTTAATTTTGGACTAGATGACATTCTGGGCTATCTTTATTATACTCATAATTGTCCACTTAAGTGTTATAAATTGTTAAATATACTTCACACTTAATTTTTTTTCGCTTTCAGATAAATGTATTTTAGAATATACCAGTATATTCTCAATTCTAATCTGTACCCTTTCATGAGTTTTAGAGGGCTACAAGATCAGATGTGGATTAGAACTGCATGGGGATTGGATTCGCAGGAGAACTCTCTCATCTGTGATCCAATCCACACATGATTCTAATCCATATCTGATTTTGCAGCCTTCTAAAACTCTTGAGAAGATGAGGATAAAAATTGAATGTATACAGTGGTAGCTTCAAGCTCACTTTAGTGTGATGTGCAGACACTTTTTTTTTTTTTTTTGGCTAAAAAAGAAATCCCATCTGGACAGAAACTGGTACAGTGAAGTACTACTAGACAGGAAAATACAAATTTTAAAAATGAAGTTAAGTTTGCTCTTTCTGAAAGGATTCATGTAAGATCAAAATTATTTGGACTGACTCTGACAACTTCTACAAACTTGTAAATGGATAGTTTGGACTTTATAATCTACCCCAAATCTGACTTGCCTCAACATGTTCAAGATTAGTATTAAAATGCATACAACCAGATGACAGCTATCTACATTGTATTTTAAGCTTTATTTTATTCAGCCTCATTGTAGAATGAGAATTAAATTTCCAAATTTACTTTGCAGGTGGAACATTAATGCATCTTGTAATTTCAGAGAAATAAAATTCAATTTTCTGCTGAATGCAGAGACAAACTGACAGAGTAAACTGCATTTCAAATCAAAATTTGCAAAAGACAAAGGGCAAGTGCACAGTGTACTTAATTCTGAAGCTTAAAGCCAACTAAAATTGACGCATGATTTAAATTAGTAAACTTATATTTACAAGTTAAAGTCTTATGATGCTAATACAGAAGAAAAAGATTTCAGAATTGTTTAATGAATATTGATATTGTTGATTTGTCTCAAAAAAGGAAGCACTCATAAACATCCCTTCTTATATCTCATGAGAGAAACTTTACGTTGGTGGCAGGACGTCATAGGCTAATGAGCTACTCTGCAACTTTTAAACATCTCTAGAGATTATCACTCAAGAGCACAGGGAGCAAGAGAGTAACAAGGAAAATCAGATTCTGGAATGCAAACCAGTAGAGAATTTACATAGTGAAATCTTCCATGACAACATCACTTTTCATCAATCTTCAGGCAGGAAATTTGGTACAGGTAGAGTGGAACACATTAGCTTCCTCATTAGCAATTTATAAAGTTTTGAGACAATGTCAGAGGGTTTCTTTTGTTTTTACTTATTCCTCCATAAATTTATATATGTTTATCAACATTGTATGAAAATGTGTCTAAATATCTACTTTAAGATGACTGAGAATATATGAAAGAATTCATAACTTCCATTATTGCCTATTGCATTTAGGAAAAATGTATGAACATACAAATGGTAACATTGTTTCTCCTACTTATCCCTATTTATATATTTCTTAGGATAATTTAACAGAAATCACTTAAAGTACCTAGTTGCCAATTTCACAAAGTATAAGACTGATTTTACTTTATTAATGTCAGTGTAGAGTGGAAATTGTCCCACTGCTTTAAAAGTTAAGGTCACTAATATGTGCTCAGACAAATATAGGGGTAAAATAGTTTCAACTACTTCTAATAGTATCTGGAGTAGCGTTTATATTGATATGTACAGAAAATAGCTTTGTTTGTACAAAGTAGTTTAAAAAGCACTATCCCTTAAAAAAGTAATCTTAGCTCTCTATGTAATTCCCATTTGCTTCATAGTAGGGATACAATGGCTGAGTAGTTACATAGATTTTTCTTTTGAAATGCCAGTTAACCATTGCTATTAATGGAAACTAAATTTGTAGTTTTTTAACATGATATAGATGACAAAGTAAATGCTTTTATAAAGGAATGCAACTCTACTGGAAACCAAGATAAATTCTTTTCAAATCAAAAGCAACCATGAAAGGGGCTGGTCTGTAAATACAGACTTCAATAATTTTTGGTGGAATTTATCTTTAAGTAGAATAATTTTCCCATGGTTGACTGATCTGAGAATGTTCTTATATTTAGTTTATTGGTGCTATCACATCTATAAGTTGGCTTTTATTTTTTTAGTCCAAAATAAGATGGAAGACCAGAAAACAGGTCGTAGTCCCCACCTTACTATAGTTTTCCCCCTAGGCTGCTTTCATGCAATATTCTGTATTGCATGTTTTCTATTTGACAAATTTAAGTGAAATTAGGATCATTCCAGATTGCAACATCACTTCCCAAAACTTCTTGGGTGGTATGTACGAGAACAAAAGCATCCGTAGTTGTCTGCATTTAACTTACTAGGAATAGGTCTAAGGACGTCGGGGATGAGAATCTCCACCAAAGCCTGGTACATCCCATGGTCACAGTTACACATCCATTTCAGGATAGACTCATGTTTGCACAGAGTTATCAGCTTTGCTTTCGGAAGTCGACTTTCTATTTCACTCAGATTGCTGGTGTGAATAAATGTAGCAAATGAATAGATGGCAAATGAGGATAAAAAAGAAAATGGACTTTAAAAATAGTTTATCAAATAATACTGAGTTTAGAACTATACCACCATTGCACTGGGCCATATGGCTGGATATATATGTATATATATAAATATAAAAAACACTCCCCCAGAGCTGCCTATGCACATTAATATTTTCTGATGTTCTGAAAGGCAGATATGATATTTCCATGAGGATGAACTAGTGCTACTGTAGTCCCCCAAGTCAATAAATATGGGAGCTATATATATACACTGAAACCTCAAGAGAGCAGTTTGTGGTTTATTGGTAGGATGGCCAAAGCATCAATCCACTGACTTAATGTTATCAGGTAAGGTTCACAACTGGTATACATATCTCTAATTTATAAACTGTGACATGTACTCAGCCATGAAAATGAATTAGAAAAACATTGATTCTGACCTTGACTCAGTAATGGTAGTGCCATCAGTTGGAGTAGAGGGAGAATAGCGCCAGAATGTTTGCCACAATTTTTCGATCAGGCTAAATTGAAGATTCACAACAACGTCCAATATTGCCTAAAAGATACAACAGCCAAACCATAACACTTTCCTTATTCCTTCTAGTTCTCTTAATTTATCCTCAGCTGCTCTCTATTAATGCTTCATGTACAATTCCTTCAAGGTATCAATCATTCCATATGTATTTGCTCCTTCTCTTCCACTAGAGTTGTTCCAATTACTATAGTATACATTAGACCCATATGTATATTGAGCACTAGAAATCTGACCACTTCAAAATATGATGTACTATAAGAAACAAAGAATACAGAAAAACTAATCATGTATTTCTATTGTTTAGGTGTTGAAATTATAGTTATTGTATTTCAGAAACATAGTAAAAGAATAAAATTAATAATTTTTCCTATCACATGTTGAAATGCCAACACCATTTCAATCACTTAGTAATGAAAAAGGATTGAAAATAAGTAAATAAAAAAAGTTATAGTGTTTTCTTGTTGAAAAAAAACAGACTTCATTTTAAAGACAGTAAAAAATAAAGATGTAAAAGGAAATAATATGTTTATATTGTTTCCATGTTGAAATGACAACATAATTCATTTCAGACCAGCTCAGTAAAAAAAAAAAAATTAAAACTAACTGAATTTTGTTCTTATTGCTTACACATAATGACTATAATTTAGAAACTTAGAGAATAGGATAAAAATTAATAATTAGTAAAACAGTTAATTTATTTTGATTATTTCCATTTTTAGTGATAACAAGCTTCATTTCCAATTTAGAAAGAAAAATGTTAAGGTAAGTTCTATATAATTTATGTATAATATTGCCTACATACAACATTTCAAATATTTAGGAAGAGAAAGAATGCAAAATTAATAATCTGTTCACATTTTTTCATTCTGCTTATATTTTGAAAGGGTAATACACAGTATTCAAAAGCCTATTAAAATGT
>VMDO01025615.1:0-27948 GCA_007922755.1 Pedetes capensis | reverse complement strand
AAAAAAAAAAAAAAAAAGGGAGAGTTGGCCTTCACGTAAAGCATAATTTAGATGATAAGGAATTCTGCCTCAAACCATGACTGCAATAAATCAGGGTACCTGGGATACAAGGTAAAACTCTTGCAAGCATTACCTTCAATTACTATAGTAAACAGGGTCACATCTGTATGGATTCATTTAAATTGAGTAGTTATTGCAGGAATGCAATGAAGGAATCTTTTAGACCACTCTGTAGTGAATGTTTCTAAATCTCAGAAACCTGCATGCATCAAGGTAACCCAATTAGATTGAAACTTGATTGAGTATTGAGTTTTTGCCTTTTATTGTGGAAGTAAAAATCATGTCATGAATACTCTATTCCTCCAAATAAGGATGTTTTTAATTAATCTGTTATTCAAAAGCCACCAGTATTATATAAGTAACTGCATTATTGCATGACATTGACTAAAGCCTGGAAGCAGGTTCCTGTGGCCTAATTAATTTTTTTAAAGTCTTTCACTCAGTGGGATGCTGCCTACCTGGATCTTTGAATGAAAGGATATTAATGAAGCTGCAATGTAGATGATTATATTGAAAGTGATGAAGAATTTATTAGGAAGACAGCCATCACAGCTATGCAGTATATGATGCATAAAACTGCTATAAGTAATGACAGAGTGTAGTTTAGGTAAGTAATGGGCAGCAGAGCTACAAAAGGAGAGCTAGGAGATATATTATTTAGTAATAAAGTTCCCATAAAAATTGAAATATGAGGTGGAAAGATTAACATGGTCATACAAGTCATCTTTAATGTTCATAGCCAAGTTCTGCCTGTTAGAAAGAGTAAACTGAATTTATGCCTGCAACAACATGTAAGTCAAAACCCTTATTTATACATTTCATGCAAATAACTATAGACCTTTGGTTTGCATTACCAGAGTAATGTTCAGGAGCATTTAAATTTATTACATTAACATTGAGTCAGGAGCTGTATTTCTATCTGTCAGGTGGCTAACATTTGTAGGTCATGTCATCAATAAATAGACTGTGGTGTTTGGATCTCTGCACTGCTAGTCTCAAATTTATGAACAAAAGATTTTGCATTTTTTTCCTCCTTAAACTCAACAACACCTAACAACAACAAGCTGAATATAGATATGCCCCTGTTAGTACTCCATAATAATATTACATATTATATATATATGTATACACTTTATGTGTTCCCATAAAGCAATCCCTTCCACAGAAAGAATGCACAATGTTCTAATTTAGAACATGAGCTTTTGATGGAGGCAGATCTAAGCTAAAATCCTGACATTCTCTTACTAGCTGCATGACCTTGGTTAAATTACTGAGTTTTGCCCTGTGTTTTCTATCTACAGAAAGGACTTGCAAATGACGATTGCATGAGATTATAGCAATTAAATAAAACATTAAATGTACACAATCTATAATATTATCAATATATTTTGGTTACTTTCATAATGAATATGGCATCAGAGTGCTGGAGAAGAAGGACAGCATACTTTATTCATATAGTCAGATCTCAGCTTTATTTTTAAAGTTAAAGGTCTACAGGTTAACTTGTGTCTAATGAGATATGTAGTTAAATTGATAGCCATTAGGAATTGACCCAAATGGCTTATACAAATTCCTGTCTTTTATGATTTCTCACAAGTGTGTATAAAATTGGACTACAGTCTGAAATGAAAATGAATTGTAAAAGAAAAAAGATAAATATTTATAAAATATTTTATTCTGAATTTGAAATCTCTCCCATTTAAAGTCAATCATGTGGAGGATGGGAACAAGACTGCCATTTTAAATAGGGAAGTCATGAAGGTTTCAATTAGAAAGGAAAAATCTAAGTGATGGCCTGAAGGAAATGAAAATACGAGCCATATGAGATTCAAAGGGAAAACATTTTAGGTAAAGAGAATGGTAGCTGCAAACACTCTAAGGAAGAAAAAGAGGCATAAGAGCAGAGAGTGGACCATGAGGTAGTCCACCATAGGTGAAGACAAGCCAGTATGCATTGTATATAGAAAATTTTAATTCACTGAGTATACTGATTAAAATTTTATTGTCACCATACATTAACAATTGTAAACGATATCATTGATACTCTTCCTTGAAAAAATTTGTACTTGCCTAAGTTCTGATAAGTTTTGAACAATTGCCATGGTTTGTATTGACTCCACATATTGTATTTGTATTGGTTCCACTAGCCATCTTTTGTATGACCCTTTGTGGGTGTGTACCAGGAAGTAACAGCAAGAGGGCAAGTGTGACTTCATTAGAATGAACAAAAGAAAGGATTGCAAATGAAGGGGTCAATGAAAAATAGCATCACTGGAATATGTAGGGCTATGGCCTCTGTAAGGTTGTTAGGCTTCTACATTTCACCTGGATCGTACTCTTTGTGAAATGGGAAGCCATTGAATACCAGAGGGATTTTGAAATATCATTCATGTTTCAACAAACTGATTGCCATATTGAAAATAGACATTGGGATTAGGGGACAATGATTATGGCAGAGAAGACAATAAAGATGAAGTTTGTTCTGACATCTTCCTATTTAACCCATTGGTAAAGCATAGATCCTTCACCCTAAATAATATGAAATGAACAACAACATGACATCAAACTCTTGATTGATGAGATTGAAATCAGTTTAACAGAGGACACCATGTACTATCCAGTGCCTCATGAAGGTTATACTTGGGAGTAGAGTGAACAGGCAAGCTATATAATAGTGGAGGGTGGTATGCTCCGTAGTTTCCCTAGAATATATGATTGATTTGTTTGTATTATTTTTCAGGCTGGCAGGAAATTAAAAGCAATTAGGTTGAGAAGTTCAGCTAGTCTCCTGTTAAATAGTGGGGAGAGAAGCCTTTCCCCTTGGGTATGTGGCATATCTAACAAGATCAGAGCAACTTACAGTTGGGCTTTGGGGCCACTGTGAGACTCAGGTATCAAGGCAAAAGTTGGTGATTTATTTTTACAACATAGTGATAGCTTAGGGTAGAATAAGGGGTGAAATCACCAGGAATTGAACAAGTGCTGAATGCATTTTGAAGACAGAACCAGCCAGAGTTGTGGAGGAATTGGGTATGGTGTGAGGTTTGAAAGTGAGGAATCAAGTATGACATTAACATAATTCACCAGGAAAATAGAAGGATAGTGTCCATTTACCAAGATGAAGAAAACTTGTACACACAGTAAGTTTGAGTATACTAATACAATTGAATACTATACAGTTGTAACAAACATTGAGCAAACTCATTAGGTACCCATATGGAAATATCTCAAGGAACAGTAAATGAAAAAAGAAAGATACCTGGTATTTAAGATTTGTATTTTATTAAAAAGGGAAAGAAAATGACACTTGCATTGGCTTGCACTTGGGTTTTAAAAAGGAAAAGTTTAGAGGATGCAAAAATAATTAATGACCAGAATTATTTGTTAGAGGGAGAAAATGGAAAATAGGTAGAAGTAGGAACAAAGACCTGGTTAGTACTTGGATGGGAGACTGCCTGGGAACACCAGGTGCTGTAAGCTTGAGAGAAGGACGTGGCAACCCACTCCCCAATAAAACAATCTGCCATTGAAAACCCTATCAGTATTGGAGAAGCACTAACAATAGTGTTTTGCCTATTGTACATAGGGTCGCTATGAGTCAGACACCCACTGGACGGCACCTAACAACGACAATTCACTGTATTTTAATAATACTTGATGTTTGGGCTGTATGAACGCATTAGTACCCTAACATAATTAAAAGATTAAAAAATCTATATGCAGAAATTCTGTTTTAAAAAGGTGCATAGATGGCAGGAAATTCCTGACACAGTTGCTCCTTAAATTACTCTGTTGAAAAAAATAATCATATTCATCATCACAAGGGGAGGGAGAGAGTAAAGTGATAATTATATTTCTAACAACATACTAAAACTGAGAGCTAAGAAATAAAGCAGAAATTCATTACTGAATTGTAAGTACAGTAGTCTTTCTTCCCCTCCATGAATGGTTTCATGTTCTATGGTTTCCATTACCTGTGTTTAACAGCAGTTTGAAAATATTAAATGGAAAATTCCAGAAATAAACAATTCATATGCTTTAAGTTGCATGCTGTTGTAACATGGTAAAATCTTACGCTGTCCTGCTCCGTCCTGCCCAGCATGTGAATTATTCCATTGTCCCACTCTCTACTCTGTACAGAATACCTGACTAATGGTCTCTTATTAACCATCTCAGTATGGGAAGGGGTTTAACTCAGTTGGTAGAGTGCTGCTCTGAACTCTCTGAGCACCTGGGTTCAATTCCCAGCATGGCAAAGACAGGAAAAGGATGTGGCAATCCAATCCCAACGTAATCCCAAAACAACCAGCCATGTAAAAGCCTTTGTGTGTTACTATGACTCGGAGCTCACTGAACAGCACCTAACAAAAACAGCCACCTTCTCGGTTATCAGATCAATTATCATGGTGTGCTAGTGCTTGTGTTTAAGTAACTCTTGTTTAAATATGGGTCCCAAATTACAAGAATAATGGTGCTAGCAACTCCAGTATGCCAAAGAGAAGATATAAAATGCTTTCTTTGAGTTGAAAGATGAAAGTTCTCTACTTAATAAGGAAAGAAAAGAAAGTTATACTAAGGTTGCTAAAATGTATTGCAAAAATAAATCATCTGTGAAATTGTGAAGAAAGAAAAAGAAGTTTGTGCTAGTTTTTCTGTTTAACTTCACACTACAAATATTATAGCCACAGTGTGTGGAGTTTGGTTAAGGTGGAAAAGCCATTAAATTTGTAGATATAGCACATAAACAGAAATCACATTCTGATTGTCAGCAATGTATTATGCCAGAAAGCAATAAGCCAATATGAAAACTTCAGCAAGCGTTCCTATGAAACAAGTGACATGAAGCCATCTACTGCAAATAATAGCTGGTTACACAGATCCAGGAATACTTTTAGAGTGAAAAACATAAAAACTATTGGGCAAATGTTTTGCTTAGGATATGAAGTTTAGCCCCATAGGGCTGACATAGTGAAGTTTTGGTCCCCCACTGGTGGTGCTATTCTGAGAGTCTCTGGAAACTTTAAGAATCAGGGCCTAGGCAGAGGAAGTAGGTCAATGGAGACATGTCCTTGGAGGCTATAACTTGTCCTAGACTCCTCTCTTTCCTTCTGTCTGCTGCCTGTCCACCATGAAATGAGTAGTTTCTGCCACATGCTCCTGCTGGCATGATGTTCTATCTCATGATGGGCCTAGAAGTAACCAAATCTCTGAAATTCTAAGTTAAAAATAAATAATTCTTCCCCTTTGAGTGATTTTTCTCAGTTATTTGCTCACAGTGACTAAAAATCTGACTGATAGTCTGCCAATGAAAAGTTGCTGCCCTATTTCAAGTAGCGTTGAGCTTGACTAATGAGAAAGGATAATATCCAAAGCTAGTCTTTAGTTGTGATGAAACTGGAATACTGTGGAATCATTGCCTAACAGAATCTACATTCATGAAAGTATAAAGGAGGCATCACGATACAAAACATGGAAGGACATTTACTCTGGTACTGTATGGCAACATGACAGGGCATATAATAAAACCAGGCACAGTTTACACAATGAAGAACCCACATGATTTCAAAAACAAAAACAAAAATTATATTTTGAGAGCAAGATAAGGCAGCTACATTCACATAATTTTTATTATAGTAATAAAATTAACTTATAATTGACTGATTCTATTGTTAGTTATTATTGTTAATATTTTACCATGCCAAATTTATAAATTAAACTTTATCTTAGGTAAGGCCATACAAAACAAAAAATAGCATATATGAAGTTTGAAAAGATCCATAATTGCAGGCATACAATGGGGGTCTTAGAATGCATCTCTCTTGAATAAGGGATGACTATTTCTATTGCTGTGGGCTGGGATTTAGCTCAGTGGGTAGAGCGCTGCGCTGCAGTCTCTGAGGTCCCGAGTTCAATTCCCAGCACCGCAAAAATGGGAGAAGGGCCTGGCAATCCACTCCCAAGGCAATCCCGAAACAGTCAGCCATTGAAAACCCTATGAGGGTTGCTATGAGTTGGATACCGACTCGATGGCACCTAACAACAACAACATTTCTATTGCTGTAATTTGGAAATGATTTTCAACTAACATGACTGATAAAACTAGACTGAGAAAAAATATTATTGGCTTATACATATTTTGCTCTGAAGGATAATCACCTGAAAAGCAAAACAAAGCTGACATTATGTGAGGTATTGATAAATGTATAACAAATTACTCAATGGAGGGGGAAGATTGTATCCCTGGGGCTCAGATTTGTAACATTTGCCAAATTCCTTCATGTAAGTACTCCTATAATGGCCAATTTCAAACTAACAACATGATTTCACTTATTCTTTCTCTAATACTCTTTCTTAATGCAGATTCAAGTTTCTCACCTTTATCATTTTCCTTATTTTCACAGATCTTAGTATCACATTTGCTATAAAGCAGGTCTATCAGCCACATATTCCCTGAAGTACTGTTTTGTTTTTCTGAGAAGGACTTACTTATCCTTGAATTTTGAAGAATAATTTATCTGAATATAGAATTCTATGTTGGTATTTCTTTATTTCAACATTTTAAATACTATCCTCCGCTTGCTTTTGCTTGCATGGTTTCTGAGTTGGGATCCAATGTAATTCTTTTCTTGGCACTCAATAGATAAGAATTTTTTGCCTGTCTTCTTTCAAGAGTCCCTCTTTATCTTTAATTTTATGCAGCTTGAATATGACATGCCTAAGAGTTAATTTTTTGATGTTCATCCTTCTTGTAGGTCACTGAATTTCCTGGTTCTATCATTTACGGCCTATCAGGAATTTTGGAAAATTCTGCCATTAGTCAAAACATTTTTCTCTTAAATATTTTTTCCACCACTGGCATTTTCATTACACATTTGTTACATGTCTTATAACTGTCCTCCTGATTTTAGGATACTCTGTTCTAAGGTTTTCATTCTGCTTTGTTCTTTGAATTTAACTTTTGTAAGTTTCTATTGACAGTTCTTCAAACTCATTTATTCTTTCCTGAGCCATGTCCAGTCTATTGAGAGTATCAAAGGCAGTTTTTTTTTTTACTTGTATTATGGTGCTTTTGATTTCTAGAATTTCCATTTGATTCTTAGCATGTCCATTTCTCTGCTGATGGACACATCTGTTCTTGCCTGCTGTCTTCTTTTTCCATCAGCATATTTCATTCTCTTAGTATATTAATCATGTTGTTGTTGTTAGGTGCCATCAAGTCGGTACCCGACTCATAGCGACCCTCATAGGGTTTTCAATGGCTGACTATTTCGGGATTGCCTTGGGAGTGGATTGCCAGGTCCTTCTCCCATTTTTGCGGAGCTGGGAATTGAACTCGGGACCTCAGAGACTGCAGCACAGCGCTCTACCCACTGAGCCAAATCCCAGCCCATATTAATCATAGTTGTATTAAATTCCCAGTCTAAATTCCAACAGAGATGTCTGAGTCTGGTTCTGAGCCTGTTTTATCTGATTATACTGCTCTGTCTTTTGTTTGTTTTGTTTTATTTTTGCCTTTTAGCACATTTTTAATGAAAATATAGTTGTGATATACTGGACAAAAGGAATTCAGGAAGTAGATCCTTTAGTGTGAAGTTTTATGTTTATTTGCCTGGGAGTTGTGTTCTGTTTACTGTTTGTTGTAGCTGTAGGGGTCAAATGCTAAAATTTCGTCTAATGTTCTTGTGGGATTTTGTTTTTTGTTGTTGTTTTGGTGGTGGTGGAATTTGATGTGCTTTGTTTCTTTCTTCCTTTTTTTTTTTTTTTTTTTTTTTTTTTTTTTTTTTTTTTTTTTTTTTTTTTTTTTTTTTTTTTTTTTTTTTTTTTTTTTTTTTTGCCTCTGTCATCTTTGAGTTTCTCTAGAGACTTCTTTAATAAGGTTTGAGACTGGTAGAATATTCACTTGTAAACCTTGGCAATTACATAGGAGCCCTACTGTGGTGGTTAAGGTGTAGGGGAAGAAAAGTGTTCTATATCCCTATGATTAAGTCTGTGTTTTGGTGAGTCTCTGTCGCTGGGCTATGACCTTCACTAGGGTTTCCCAGTGGTTTCTCTTTACATGAGAAAGGAAGACTAGAAAGTTCTCTATTTGATCATACATTCTTCTTATTTTTTTATTTAACTTTGTGCAAATTCTTTTAATTATTTAGATATGGTTTCCTCTAGTATTTTAAAACATATTTATGATAGCTACTTTTATTTACTAGTTCTTTTCCTATATGTGCACAATATTTCTTGTTTCAATTGTTTGTTTTTGTGTTTTTTGTTTTTTGTCTTGCTTTCATTTTTGTACTACTTGGGATTTGAACCCAGGGCCTCGTACTTACTTTGCTATATTCCTAACCTATATTTTTCTTTCTTTTCTTGAGACAGGATCTTGCTAGGTTATTCAAGCTGCCTCTGGCCTGGAACCTATGATACTCCTGCCTCTGCTCCCAGTCACTAGGATTATAGGCAAGAGCACTTCACCCAGGTACGTTCTTGTTTCTTTATGTGTCTAATAATTCATTCTGAAAATTTTACCTTTTTATTAATATAATGTGTTAAATCTGGAAGTGAAAACATCCTCCTCCCCACCATTTGTTGTTATTGCTACTTTTCATTGGTCTAGTGACATGCCTGGACTAATTCTATAATGACTATATCATTTTTCTGTGCGGCCTGTGAAGTCACTGCTCAAGTTAATAGTGCACTAATGATTAGAAAGATTTCTCTAAATACCTTAAACCAATGTATCTCTCAACTTTTGCCAAGGATGTGTGTATGTGTACTTGGACACATCTTTAACACTCAAAGAGACATTTTCTAACTCTTCCTTAGCCTTCACTGCCTCCTTCAATACCATAAGATCAGCTAAAATGAGAGTTTAGAGCCTTTTGGGTCCCTTCCTGGGCATGCTTATACTCTTAGTGTACAGTTGAAAACCTTATAAGGGTCTCTATGAGTCAGACATGGCTTGACGGCACATAACAACAACAACAACATAGGCTTCTAGTTTTCCATAAGTTAGCTAGACCTTTTCAAACCTCCTTTTGATGTCTTATTCTCCAAATTTTCCTTTTGCAGTTTTGATTAGCCTCTTATTAACCCAAACTGGTGATGCTGATGCAGAGTGATGGTAAACGGTAGTTACCATTTGTTTTTTCTTTTTTTAATTTCCCTGTGATTAGTCTTGTTCATATTGAGAAGGGTGTCTCTTGGGCCAAATGAAAACAAGTCTGTTCATGGAGCTTTTCAGAGACTTGCCAAAGAAGCCAAACAGTGGCTATTCTATGTATAGAGGGCTTTGGAGGAGCTCCAAACCCATTCTGTTCTTTTCAGTGGTTGCTACCTTGTTAGTTTTCACCACTGCAGTGGTAGGAAAGCTACTGGCTTTCAATACTACCACAGAGCTGGGGAGAAAGGAGTTATTAATAGGGCAAGTTAAAATTCCTCAAAGTTTGCTGTCCTAATCAAAATTTAACTGTGTTTCTTGAAGAATCATTTCTTGGATTGTTGCAAGACTTTTATTAATTTTCTGAGTTTAGATAATGTTGATTTTGACAGTTTTTGACAGAATCCTCATTACTTCTGTGAAAACATGGATTTTTTGGAGGTCATTACCCTGACATTTCAGAAAGCAAGCACTATTTGCTTATTGTTTTATAGTAGTTATTGCAGAATTTTTTTCCAAATTTTCATCTGAAATAAAATCACTGCTTATTAAATTGCTTATTGTCCACTTCCAATTGGAATTTAAGGACAAGATCAAGAGTATTTTCTGCCTTGTTACTCTTCCATCTATCAGGAATTATGGAGGGTCTGCGATTTTTATCTTGACTTCGACCTAACAAGTTATCCTGTCATAGTTTCATAGTGCTGGCAGAAGACATAGAGTCCAGCTTCATAATGTACTCTAATACTCACAGCACAAGAAGCATAGCTCATATTTCTATCAATTCCCTTTGACCGTCAAGTTCCACATGAATTATATAATGAAGTCTAGGTAGATAACATATATGTGATGAATATTATGGTTTGAATATACTATGATTGTGTTCCCCAAGACTTCAAGTGCTAGACTTGAATCCCTTTTATGAGGTATTAAGGAGGTAGAAACTTAACCTCTGATATTTAGAGGTGAGTCCTTTGGGAGGTAATCATAAGTAGATAAGGTCAACAGAGTGGAGCCCCCTAATTGAATCCTGGTGGTTTTAAAAGAAGAAGAGTCCAAAAGAGACATACAACACTTGTGCATTCCCCTGTTTCT
Source organism: Pedetes capensis (assembly GCA_007922755.1). Classification (NCBI taxonomy): domain Eukaryota; kingdom Metazoa; phylum Chordata; class Mammalia; order Rodentia; family Pedetidae; genus Pedetes; species Pedetes capensis. Next base: position 17,642 of record VMDO01025615.1, on the reverse strand, counting down.
TACTATTATGATATGGCAATCTACTCCCCAAACAAGCTACTCTGCCAGCAAAAAGACCATGGTCAGATATGGCCTCTTGACCATGAGCCAGAAATATGAGCCAAGATAAACCTGTTTTCATTATAAAGAAGCTTGCTTGCCCTATGTATTTTGTTAGAGGAAGATAAAGTAGATTAATAAATTGAGTTTGCAGCATTGATGAAGAATCCCAAGATTAAGAACTCAAATATTTTATAATGGACTACAAACAAACCTGCTGTCTACCCTTGGGTAAAACACTATTGTTATGAAACAAAAGTGATTTCCTTAATCTAGAGGGAGTCATTATCTTTAAGAAGTGATTCATTACACAAATGCCCTTAAAAGTACAGGCCAGAGCTGGGTGCGATGGCCCACACCTATAATCCCAGGGGCTCAGGAGGTGGAGGCAGGAGGATCTAGAGTTCAAGACCAGAGCTAGTCTGCATAACTTAGTGAGACCCTGTCTCAAACAGTAAAAAAACTGGCTGGGGGTGCAGCTCAGTGGTCCAGCATTTGCAAAGCATGCAAGCTTTCAATACCCAGTACTGCAAAAGCAAACAAAACAAAACAAAATAAACAAACAAACAAAAAATACAGGCCAGAAAAATATTTTTAGGATTTCTTCTTGAAATATATGCAGAAACTTATGTGATCCATGGAGAATCACCACCAACATCATCCCAGGCCTAAACCAGTGTCTGATACATTGTTGATTTTCCGTAAATGTTTATTGAATAAAACCTCCAAGAATTTCTATTTTCATCAATAAATCCTACCTCCACAAGTAAGGATAAGCTTTTTTGAGATGTTTTTACCCTTTAATATGAATGGAATTGTTGTTGTTGTTGTTAGGTGCCGTCGAGTCGGTATCCGACTCATAGCGACCCTCATAGGGTTTTCAGTGGCTGACTGTTTCGGGATCACCTTGGGAGTGGATTGCCAGGCCCTTCTCCCACATGAATGGAATAGAAGTCTTAAACAAGCACCTAAAAATAAGAACTTGTGTAGTGTGGCAAGTGGAAATTATAAAACTATATTGGCTACCTCATTTGTAAGTAGAAATTATAAATTCATAGGTTGAATCTTCATATGAACCCAGTCCTCTCTCTGACCCTTGTCTTGCTTTACTCTGTAAAGGAAGTCGCGCTATGTTTGATCAAGGCAAGAACATTCATTTAAAACATGTAGCTAACGTCTTATATGCCTATCTTGTAATTTATAGAAAAATAGAGAATCAAGGACGTTTGGAATCCTGCTTCTATGTAGGTGAATAGGCATATATTTAGCTTACTCTGCCTCCACCCTCCAGGTCCTCCACTTGAAAAGACTAATATAAAATTATTGTGGCCTTTAGTATAGAAGTAGGCAGAATGAGACCTTTGGTTTCATTTTTCTAAGCCTTTCAGGACAAATTCCTCTGGACAAAAGATGTCCATTTACTACTTCAGTCTTGTTCATTGGCATTCTTCCTGGGACTTTGGACCAAACTCTTACATTAGTGTGAAACTTCCCTGGTCCTGCTTTGTCCTTTGAGAGATAAGGAATGGGATTTGATATTCAGGATCTTGTATGTATAAACATCTATTGGCAGTCCAATTTTGTGCAATACCCAACACATAATAAATTTTTTAAAAATTAGAATGACTGCAGAGGAGATGGCTTCTTTATCTTGAAATCAGTCATTTTAGATATCCCATCTCATGTGTTTTTAAACAAGTAGAGAATGCAATAAAAGTATTTGCATAATCTAGCACAAACCTAATATAACAGTGTTCTTTTACTATGTCTATGCAGTTATATGTTCAAGGATATTATGTCATTTTCAGTTACAAATTACTTTGCACATTTTATACTGCCTTTCCGTTGTATGTTTAAATTTTATAGAGTTTTACTTGTTGCTTATGTTATTTTATCATTGAAATGGATTTATTTTGTATATTCTGAGAAGTACATTGTAGATCATTTGTGTGTTTTCAGCATAGTTAGCTGGTGTGATGTTTATATTGTTTTGTTTAATGGTTATTTTTATCATAAATGCTGCAGTTTCTTCATTTAACTCATATTGGGATTTCTTATTTTTCCCTTGTGAATGGCTTTTCCTGATCAGATATTCTTTGAGCCATTACTAATTTCATAAATGAGAATATTATTTTGTCACATTTTCCACATTTCACAAAAACCAAATATATATCAAACATATTCACATTTGCAATTACTTTTAAATTAGCTGCTCCTTTTCTTAAAAGGTATAATGATTACTTTCAGTTTCAAAATACCAAAATAATCATTGTAGTACTTCAAAAAATTTTTTTCTGCAGTTTCATACTTTTTGCCTTTCACTATTGTTTTAACTATAAATGTTAACCCAATCTTGAGTCGTAGGAAATTGTTAATGATGAATTAAGTAATTAGTAACCCAAGGAAAAAAGATAAGATTCTACTTCTTCTTATGTAGTTAATTTTGGCTGGCTCTTCCAGAGAAAATTAAAATATTCTAACAAGTCTATGTTTATTGTGCTTAGAAATGAAATTTGTGTGTAATATAGAAATATTTTCCAGTGATTCTGAATTTAGTTTCTGATTTTAATAATCCAACCTTACCACAGTTCCCAGATAACAATAGGTTCTCAAAATTATTACAAAAAAACCTTATTACATATATACCATTACCACATTGTATTATTATCTATAATTTCATATGAGCTCTATATGACAATTTCTCTCATTTTCTACACGAAAAATTGAGACTTACATTATACCACTTGAGGTGGCTAAATCAGAAATTAAACTCAAGTCTTCCAGTTTCCAAGGTGTATACTCTTTTTATATACCATATCACAAATTTGGGGGTATCTAAATTTGGACTGAAGTCAAAAGAAAACTTAAACAATTTTTTTTTGATCAACATTGTTTGGGCTTTTTTTCATAATAGAGAAATATCTTTCCTATTCAATTGAACTTCTGTCTTTATTTTGAAAAGTTGCTCACAGTAACAGAAACCACTGAATAAATGACATTACTTTTAAATTCTCTTATAAAAGTATTCCTTGTACCTGGCAAAGAATTTTGTTGGAAACAGATAATGTGACTTCTTATTATGCATAGAGGCTGCTTTTTCTGTCTGACCTTTTGCATTTCAACCATGATTAAAATCACGATATTGTGGTTAGACCCACATACCATGCTTCTTCCCACATTAGTCCAAAATAGTAAGTGTTAGAATTTGTGTCAAAATGTGTTATTAGGTGAGAAATACAGTTTGAATTTTAAGATCAAAAGGCATGCTAAAGAGAAGCAATCTTTGGTGTGTTTTATTGAACGTTCAAACCCCCTTGGAGTTTTTCTGCCACTTGCTTTGTGTCTTCCTATATATTACTTTATATTTCAAATTTTCTTCCAAGACCTTTTGTAGTTTATAATCTGTCCCAGGAGCGGATTTAAATGACAGGCCTTGTGGAATACTCTTTAAGATCTAAAGAGGAAAGAAGGAGTACTTTCCAAAGGAAGAAGTATTTACTTGGAAAGAAAAATTCTCAGAAGGACACATCCACCATGAGCTGCTCCACTTTTTACTATCCCTTCAGCATCACTGTGTATACTAACCAGGACACGTGAAGTGGTGAGGGGAGATGGGGAAAAGCAAAGGAGCAGGGCAGGCTGATCTTAGGACAGAAAAGAAAAAGAAGAAACTACATGAAAGCAGTATGGCATGCCTGTTACACATAAAAAAAAAAAATAAAAATAAAAAAATAAAACCTGTAGATAAAATACAGATGTTAGAAATGGAGACCTTAGGTGCATCAGCCCTGGGGCACCACACCACTTAGTAGAAAAAATTCTCAAAGAGAAAAGACCTCTTCCTTTTGAGAGAAGGAAGCTTCTAAAACCTGCATTCTCTCTAGAATAGGGTATGATTGAAAATGTGGAGATCTAATGAAGCCTCTAGATACAGTACACATCTATTAACTTTCTTAAAATGTTGAGTTTACTCTAAAGTGTATCTAACATGGGAAAAGCGTTGCAAGTTACTCAGTCACTTTGTTAATAAAATTAAGAAGGTGAGAAACCATAGTCTTTCTGAGACTATTTTGGGGTAAAATATAGTGAAGCAAAATACAAATATAATTTTTGTAAATTGATGGGAAATAATAAATTTTAATATCACATTTTTTGCAATTATAATTCAAAGTATTATCTTACTTATTTATTCAAAATTATTTTAGAGTAAATGAAAACATGATTCAAAACTACAGCTGAAAAATTTTAGAATGTTATTAAATTTTTGAAATGATTTGTTTCCAAATGCCAAAACAACCCCTTTCTTGTAATACAAAAGCCAAAATGCAAATTTGGATTCTCCATGTAAAACAACAACAAAAGAAAATTCTAGTAAAGTACATGGTAACATGAATAAAAGCAGTGTTCAAATAAACTTTAAAAGATGGGCATGGTGGCATACTCCTGTATCCCAGTGACTTGGAAGCCTGAGGAAAGAGGATTGCAAGTTCAAGGCCAGAGGCATCCTGTGTAATTTAGGAAGATGCTGTCTCAAAATGAAAAAAATCATAAGAAATGGTCTGGAGGTACAGCTTAGTGACAGAGTACTTGCAAAGTACATGTAAGGCCCTGGGCCCAGGTACTGTAAGTAAGTAAGTAAGTAAGTAAGTAAATAAATAAATAAATAAGCAAGCAAGCTTTAAAATCTTTACTTATTCTTACTTATAGCCTCCTCAAGGCTGGGATTTAGCTCAGTTGGTAGAGCACTGCTCTGCAGTCTCTGAGATCCAGAGTTCGATTCCCAGGACCACAAAAATGGGAGAAGGATATGGCAATCTACTCCCCAAACAAGCAACCATTGAAAACCCTATGAGGGTAGCTATGCGTGGAACACGACGGGCCTGGTTAGTACTTGGATGGGAGACTGCCTGGGAACACCAGATAATGTAGGCTTGGGAGAGGGACACAGCAACCTACTTCCTAAAATCAGTCCTCCATTGAAAACCCTATGAATAGCAGAGAAGCACTGACAGTAGTGTTCTGCCTATTGTATATAGGGTCACTATGAGTAGGACACCAACTGGAAGGCACCTAACAACAATATGGCCCACTCTGCAGGCTGGAGTTTAGCTCAATTGGTCTGCACTCTTTCAGGCCCTGGGTCAATCCCTAGCCCTGCAAAAATGGGAGAAGAACCTAGCAGCCCACTCCTGAAATAATCCCACAACAATCAGCCACTGAAAACCCTAAAAAATAGCAGAGAAGCACTGACACAGTACCAAGCATGGCACAGTGTCAGGGGGTGTGTCCTGTTGTACATCACTATGAGTAGGACCCAACTTGATGGCACCTAACAACAACAACATGCCCCTCTCTACACAGTGCCAAGAGCATTTTGCAGGTACTTTCCTGTGGCTATTGTGAAAACATTGTTTTCATAACATATCTTTCAGTTGTTATGAGGAGTTGTGGTATTATTTCGACGAGAGAAAACACCATGCTTCTCGCACTCACCCAGGTCAGTTTTACAAGGGAAGGAGAAAGTGAAAGAGAAGGAAAAGAATGATAAGCAGCAGAAGAAACATTCACTCCCAGAACCAGAACCATTGTGTGACTCTCTCTTTTGCTCATCTCCATGACAAAATATGTCAAGTTGTGACTACCACAAGTGTTGATATGTTTTTGTTCAGGATGCTGCCTCCAGATCAGAATCTGTTTCTTTCCATGTGTCCCAATATGCATGAATGTCTATCTACATAGTCTCTTCAGATTGTCTTATCAAAATGCCACAGACTGAGTTGATTAAACAATAGACATTAATTTTCTTAAAACTTTGGAAGATAAAACTCTAAGATTGAGTTTTCATGGGGTCTGTATATAGTGTGGTTTCTCTTTTACACTTGCAGCTGGCCACCTTTTTTTCACTGTGATCACTTATGGCCCTTCTTTTGCATGTAGAAGGAAGGAGAGCTTTTAGGTGTCTCTATTTCTCTTTTCTCCTCCATCCTCACTCCTCCTCCTTTTCCTCCTCCTCCTCCTCCTTCTCTCTCTCTCTCTCTTTGTTTTTGTTTTTTGAGACACAGTCTCATTCTGGGTCAAACTAACCTTGAATTCGTGATCCTCCTGCCTCTGCTTCCTCAGTGCTACAATTATAGGTCTGGGCCATTAAGTCCAGCCATCTTGCTCTATTCTGCACAATGCATACCACCCTAATGGATTAGGACACCCTATACCCATATGTTTGACCTTAAGTACTAATTCCATTGAAAACAATATCTTAAGATATTCACCTTCTCATTACTACTTCCCATTGGTCTACAAACTCCCCGTATTTCCTTAATTTAAAATAGAATAATAAAAAAGCAAGATTTTCTTTCATTATACTCATCCTTTCCTTAAAATGCCCTCACATTGTCTTATTAATAATTTATCTACTTTCTCAAATCTACTGAAATCACTCTCTTTGTTGATAAGATTAGTCATCAAGTATGACTTTTTCCATTTCCATAAGCCTTTTGTCTTTGATAAACAACTGACTTCATTTACATTTAATTTCCATAAAAGAAACTATTTGTCAAATGCACCTGTAATCTCAGCACCAAGGAGAGTAAGGCATGAGGATCATGACTTTGAGGCCAGCCTGAACTGCAATAGCAAGGTCCTATCCCAAAATACCAAAACAACAACAGCAACAAAAATAACAAACATAATTTTCAATGCATCTTATAGCAATGGCAATTTTGTAGTTTCTGCTGGTATACTACTTACCTTTCTGATCATTCTATATTTTCTATTTGTTTTTCTAAGTGCCTGACTTTGCTGAATTTTTTATATTGTATAGAGATGGTCTTTTTCTCATCCCCTATATTCATTCTCTCTCTCTCTCTCTCTCTCTCTCTCTGTCCTCTCCAATCCCTCTTCCTCTTCCTATCTATCCCTCCTCCCTTATCTCATTTCCTTGTTTCAGCCTTCACCATTCTCTTCAAGTACTCACAGAAGAGTATGTATTTAACTCTGGAACCTCAGTAGAAAACAACAGTAAGGTATTTCTCTGCTAAGTAAATCCCCTCACAGATTAGGTGGCCCTGATCCATGTTGCAGCCATGCCTGGAGTAGCAAACCAGGCAGATGGGGAAAGGCATTCGTTCTCAGTCAACTCAGCTCAGTAGTGATGCATATAATTTGCACATTTGCCATTGGCCAGAAGTAATTAAAGGATACCAGTTTACTGGTAGCTTGCAGCCATGCCACTGTGGTGTCCAATCCCATCAGATTTCTGAAGGTAAGCAGGGTCGGGCCTGGTTAGTACTTGGATGGGAGACCACCTGGGAACACCAGGTGCTGTAGGCTTGGGAGGAGGAACCAGCAACCCACTCCCAGAGGACAATCAGCCATTGAAAACTTTGTGAATAGCAGAGAAGCAATAACAATAGTATTTCACCAGCTGTATGTAGGGTCTGTATGAGTCAGACACTGAATTATCAGCACCACAACAATAAGAAGTTTACAGGCAGTGAAGGATGAGAAATACAGAGGATATTTCATGACCACAGACTCTCTCTGGGTGACACCATTGTCCCTCAAATTCTTATTTAAATGAGAAATAGCTTTTCTTTTGTGTACAAGGATGACCTATCTACCTATTTTGTAAATATCTATTCTCCTTCTGTCAGGAACTTCTATTCATTTTCCCCCGATCTCACCTGTATCTTTATGCTATTCCTCTATGGAGAAATATCACTTAGGTATGTGAACATATGAAAGCCCACACCTACATTATAGTGTATTCATACATGATGTTAAATCATTCTCTAGCTACCTATTCTTTTACACTGCTTTCACAGAAGAACTCATTGAACATTTCAATTATTTTCATAGTCCATATGTTCTCACTTTGTGCATACCTCATAACTCATGGCAATCTTATTTTCTCCTTATTTATCAGCATTGGAATTGTCCTCACCAGCAACTAATCTGTGGCTAAATTTAATGAACAATGTTTGATAAATGTCAACTTTATATAACACTTGATGATGATGACCAAACTTGCCATCTCAAAAATCTCTCACTTTAATAATACTAATGGTAATGGTAATAACAATAATAATAATAATAATAATAATAATAATAATAATAATAATAATATTTTTCTGCTTTTTTCTCCTGCATCTGGACATTCATTTTTTTTTTACTATTTTTTATTGGAAAATTTTAATGTACACCTTAAAGTGATTCATTCTGACATGCTTTTCACTATGACATTTCCATATATGCATTTTGTTGTAGATTACACAGATAAGTTCCCCCTTACCCTCTTGGGCACTTCCTCCCCCATCCCACCCCCCACCAAAGACTTCTCTTCCATTTGCTTGTCTTTTTATGGTAATATTTTTCTATATATCCTTGGGTTCCAATTATGTTTAAGATGGAAACTTTTTCTGTAGTGAACTTTCTTTTCACATTGTCAGTACTATTACATGAATTTTCTAGTCCATCTATATTAATACCATTCTTTGGTATTATTAGTGTTATTATAATTATTTCCAGGACTATTAAAGTTGGGTTGTTCACCCTGAGGTCACCCCTCCCCTATTCCTCATTCCTCCTTGTTCCTCCTCTCCTGCCTCTCCTCCATTCTTCATCAGTTTCTTCCATTGACCACTTCCTCTTTGTCCTCTCCTAAAAGGTAAATGTTTCCTTCAGGCTATCTTCTGACCTATATAGGTGGTTTTATCTATTCCTGATTCTCAAGATATATATATATATATATATATATATATATATATATATATATATATATATATATATATATATATCGAGCCCCTTGATTTACTATATAACTATCTGTTGGAAATTTCTGCCTGAATATCCCATGCACACTTAAAATTGATGATTTGTAAAGTGAAACAAGTAATCAATCTTACCTTTGAAACAGACTTCCTCTATCTTTCTATGTCATTTATACTTCCTATCTGCATATCTTTCAAAAGGTGCATATTAAGGAAATATTGTTGCTGAAGGAAATATTAGGGACTATAAAATCTTCCTTATCACCCCTCATTTCCACAATAAATTCAGTAAAAGTATTTACCCTAAATTATTAATATCTGTTAATATTACCCACTTTTATTCAATCCAGAACTACTTGGGTCTGATCTACATTTCATCTTATTTATGGGATGTAAAGCATTCTTATAACTAAAAATTACCCCTTATTTTTAATAGAATAAATATTTATTGAGAATCTACAACATAAATGATAGTCCATAAGTATATATTGGTAAGTTAGCTAAGGATATTGTTCACATGAATTTTACTGTCTACCAGAAAAAGAAACTGGAAAACATAACTGTAATCCTCATGGATACTTAGAAATTTCAGGCTTTGTAGAAATGTCACATAGGTATTTACATAGAATGAAGTAATGAAAAGGCAGAGGTGCCAGGATTATTCTGGAGCTTATATAATAAGGATGCATAAGGTAAAAATTGGACAGTTAAAGAATGTCCCAGATAGATGGTATAAACTTGGAAAAGATCAAGGATAATAAAGAAGGGCATTTAGAAAACTGACGGCTGTAAGTGTTGCTGAGAAATTATTGAAGAAGATAGAAAGTATATAAACACATGCTAAAGGTAGAGAAGTAGACTAACATCAGCTGAAAGATCATAGATGATCTCTGTTTCTGCATTCACTACAAATTTCTATTGCTTATCTGTACAGCAGTATTGTACACACTCAATTATTCTTTTCTTGCATATTATTTATATATGATGTCAGCTGTAATGGCAACAAATTAGACTTTTTAGAAAATGTGGCAAGTGGATAGGGGAAAGGAGGTAGGAATGAAGGCAGGAAGGAAGAAAATAACTAAATTTGGAACTGGGAACCCTATTCTGAACTTCAAAAGTTTTATCTACTTGTAAGATCTCAGTTATGAAGAATCATTTCTTAGTCCCCATCCATAGTAGCCATGATTCTCATGCATCTTGGTGGATTATAGATTTATGGTTTATAAATTCTGCTGTATATTACAATCACCTGATCATCCTATTTAATATTCATATCCTTGGGTATCTCTGAATATTTATTGATTCATTATTCATGATGATTAAAAATTTCTCAGATGGTGTTATGCAAACAGCCTAAAATTGGTCTATGGACTTATCTTTAGTAATGATGCTCATAAGAGAACAATCACTCTCATTCATAGAAGTTTAGAACACTTCTCTGTATTATACCTATCATGCCAAAGAATAAATTTGAGCAAGTACTCCAGGCATTCAAACTTCATAATGATTAGATTTTACATTTTTATTTATATATTTGTTTATTTTTCAGTACTTGAGGATTGAACCCAGGGCCTCTTGTATACTTCACAAGTGCTCTACCACTGGGCTGCATCACCAGCCTATTTATTATTTCTTTTTCTTTTTTTCCCCTTTATTGGTAGTTGATGGTGGGGTACAGAGTAATACAGCATTTGCTTTTTCTATTAAGCAACTACTACCTCACTTTTGATTACACTTTTTTCATACAGCACTTGCTTTTTCCATTAATCAACTACTACCTCACTGTTGGTTATACTTTTATCAACTTGGATTATTGGTATCTCTATTAGATTATAAGAGAGTGCTTATGTATCTGTTACTATCTTTGTAGTTCCTCTGATATATATATATATATATAGATATATATAGATATATATATATATATATATATATATATATTTTTTTTTTGTAAACCTGACATATAAACATGATGCATGTCACATATTAGGTGCTCAACAAATGTTTGCTAAGTGAATAAAGACACCTTCTAGTTTCAATTGTTCATTATTCCTTAATTTTAAATAACTTCAGATTATTTCTTTTTCCTTAAAAATGTCTAGTATTATAAAGTGTACCTTCATATCACCTAATTCATTATCCTACTAAATTGATGTTCTCAATGAAATTCATATATACAATTATTCCCTTATATAAGTGTACAACTGCCACCCCACAGGTCTGTCAGTTTGCAGTTCTGTGGGGGCTTGTGTGTTGTTATGAGGCTGAAAGCTATGCCACTGGTATCTCAAATACCAGCAAGGTCATCCATGGTGGACAGTTTTCAGCTGAGCTTCCAGGCTAAGACAGAATAAGGAGCAGGATCTGGCAAATGACTACCAAAAAACTAGCCATTGAAAACACTATGATTAACAAAGAAACACTGTCAGATATAGTGCCAGAAAATGAGCCCCCTAGGTTGGAAGGCAATCAAAAGACTACTGAGGAAGAGTTGCCTCCTCAAAGTAGAGTCTACCTTAATGACAGAAATGGAATAAAGCCACAGGGTCCTCTATGAGCTAATGTGGCATGACTCAAAATGAGGAGGAACAACTGTAAACATCCACAAATAATTGGAATGTGGAATGTACATAGTAAGAATCTAGCAAAGTTAGATATTATTAAAATAAAAATGGAATGCAAAATCATTGACATTCTAGGCATCAGTGAGCAAAAATGGACTGGCGTGGACCCTTTTGAATCAGATAGCCAGATGGTCTACTACACAGGGCATGTACAGACTAAAGAGAAATGGGATTGCATTCATCATCTAAAAAGACATCTCAAGATCTGTCCTTAAGTGCAATGTTGTTAGTGATAGAATAATATCCATACACCTACAAGGAAGGCCAGTTAATATGACTATTATTCAAATCTATGCACATAGCACTAAGGCCACAAATGAAGATAGGAAAGATTTCTACCAGATTCTGCAATCTGAAATAGATTGAACATGCAATCAGGATGTACTGATAATTACTGGTAATTGAAATGCAAAAGTTGGAAACAAAGAAGGCTCAGTAGTTGGAAAATATGGCCTTCATGACAGAAACAATGCTGGAGAATACACGATAAAATTGTTTCAGACCAGTGACCTTTTCACAGCAAATACATTTTTCACCAAAATTTTTCCACCAACAGATTTGGAAAACAGCTACCTGGCCAACTGACTGGAAGAGATCATTATTTGTGCCTATTCCCAAAAAAGGGGGTCCAACTGAATTTGGAAACTAACAGACAATATCATTAATATCACACACAAGCAAAATTTTACTAATGATCATTCAAAAATGACTGCAACAAGCTGGGCATGGTGGCGCATGCCTATAATCCCAGCGGCTTGGGAGGCGGAGCCAGGAGAATTTCAAGTTCGAGACCAGAGGAAGTCTGTGTAACTTAGCGAGACCCTGTCTCAAAAAGTAAAGAAAAATAAAAAGGGCTGGGGGTGCATCTCAGTGGTCCATTACTTGCATAGCATGCAAGCATGAGGCCCTGGGTTCAACCCCTAGTACTGCAAAAAAAAAAAAAAAAAAAAAAAAAAAAAAAAAAAAAAAAAAAAAAAAAAAAAAGACTGCAGCAGTATATATAGAGAGAATTACCAGAAAATCAAACGAGATTCAGAAGAGGATGGGGAACCAGGGACATCATTGCTGATGTCAGGTGGATATTAGCCAAAAGCAGAGAATATTAGAAAAATGTCTATGTTTTATTGACTACTCCAAGGCATTTGACTGTGTGGATCATAACAAATTATGGATAACACTTTGGAAAATGGGAATACAAGAGCACCTAATTGTACTCATGATCAATCTGTATGTGAACCAGGAGGCAGCTGTTCAATTCAACAAGGAAACACTGCCTGGTTTAAAGTTGAGAAAGGTGTATGTTAGGGCTGTATACTTTCACCATATCTCTTCAATTTATATGCTGAGCAAATAATCCAAGAAACTGGAGTTTATGAAGAAGAATGTGGTATCAGGATTGGAGGAAGACTCATTAACAACCAGTGTTAGGCAGATGACACAAATCTCTTTGCTGAAAGTGAAGAGGATTTAAAAATTTACTGATGAATATCAAAGATCATAGCTTTCAGTATGGGTTGTGACTAAATACCAACAAAATAAATATCCTTATGACTGTGTCAGCATGCAAATTCACAATAAATGGAGAAAAGATTTAGGTTGTCCAAGATTTTGCTTTGCTTTGCTCTATAATCAATACCTGTGGAAGAAATCAAAGGATGCATTGCTCTGGGAAAAGCTGTGGCAAAAGGTCTATTTTGAGTAATGAAAAGTAAAGATGTCACATTGAAGACCAAGGTGTGCCTGACTCACACAACTCATTTGTATCATATAGTTGTGAAAGCTGGACATTGAAAAAGGGAGAAAGGAAAAGAATTGTTGCTTTTGACTTATGATGCTGGAGACATCTATTGAATGTACCATGGACTGCCAAAAGAACCACCAGTTCTGTCCTAGAAGAAGTGCAACCAGAGTGCTCCTTGGAAACAAGGATGGCCAGACTGCATCTTACATAATGCAAATATGTAGTCAGGAGAGACCAATCCCTGGAGAAAGACACCATGTTTGTGAGAGTGGCAGGTCAATGAAAAAAAGTAAAATCCTCCACCAGATGGATTGACACAGTGTCTGCAACAATGGGCTTAAACATAAATAAGATCATGTGCCCGGCATAGAATTAGGAAGTGTTTTGATGTGCTGTACATAGGGTTGCTACGAGTCTGACTCAACTTGATGACACCTAACAACAAAAACAATGTACACATGGATTTTACCAGATGGGACATACAGGAAGCAAGTTGACTACATTTGTGGAAACAAACAATGGAAGAGCTCCATATCAAATGTCAGGATAAGACCAGATGCTGATTGTGGATCAAACCATCAACTGCTCATATGCAAGTTCAAACTGAAACTGAACAAAATTAGAGCAAGAGCACTAGAGCCAAGGTATGACCTTGAGTATATCCCACCTGAGTTCAGAGACCACCTCAAGAACAGGTTTAATGAATTAGACACAAATGATAGAAGTCCAGACAAATTGTGGCATGACATCAAAGATATCATTCATGGGGAAAGCAAAAGGTTATTATAAAGACAGGAAAAATAGAGAAGATCAAATTGCATGTCAAAAGAGACTCTGAAACTTGCCTTTGAACTTCAAGCAGCTAAAGTAAAAGGAAGACACGATGAAGTTAAGGAAATAAACAGAAGATTTCAAAGAGCAGCTTGAGAAGACAAAATCAAGTATAATGAGATGTGCAAAGAACTGGAGACAGAAAACCAAAAGGGGAGAATATACTCTGTTTTCTCAAGCTTAAAGAATTGAAGAAAAAATTCAACCCTGTGTGGCAATAGTGAAAGATTCTAGAGGGAAAATATTAAACGATGCAGGAAAAATCAAAAGAAGATGGAAGGAATACAGAGTCATTATACAAAAAAGAATTGATGGATGACCAACCTTTTCAAGAGGTTGTATATGTTGAGGACCAATGGTTTTGAAGGATGAAGTGGAAGCTGCCTTGAAGGAACTGGTGAAACACAAGCCTCCAGGAATTGATGGAATACCAATGGAGTTGTTTCAACAAACAGATGCAGTACTGGAGGTACTAATATGTTTATGCCAAGAGATTTGGAAAATACCCACCTGGCCAACTGATTGGAGGAGATCCATATTTGTGCCTGTTCCCAAAAAAAGAGATCCAACTGAATGTGGGAACTATCAAGCAATATTACTAATATCACACACGAGCAAAATTTTAATAAAGATCAATCAAAAGCAACTTCAGCAGTATATAGACAGGGAACTCCCAGAAAATCAAGCTGGATTCAGAAGAGGGCAGGGAACCAGGGACAACATTGCTGATGTCAGATAGATATTTGCTGACAGCAGAGAATATCAGAAAAATGTCTATCTGTTTTATTGACTATGCAAAGACATTTGACTGTGTGGATTACAACAAATTATGGATAATACTGCAAAGAATGGGAATATCAGAGCACCTAATTGTACTCATATGGAATATGTACATGGACCAGGAGGCAGTCATTTGAACAGAACAAGGAAACTGCCTGGTTTAAAACTGAGAAAGTTGTTTGTCAGGGCTGTATACTTTCACCATATCTCTTCAATTTCTATGCTGAGCAAATAACCAAGAAGCTGGACTTTATGAAGAAGAACATGGCATCAGGATTGGAGGAAGACTCATTAACAACCTGCTTTATGCAGATGACACAACTCTGCTTGCTGAAAGTGAAGAAGATTTGAAACATTTACTGATGAAGATCAAAGAATATAGCCTTCAGTATGGATTGCAACTCAACATCAACAAAACAAAAATCCCTACAACTGAATTAGTATGCAACTTCATGATAAATGGTGAAAAGATTGAGGTCCTCCATGATTTTGCTTTACTTGGTTCTACAATCAACACCCATGGAAACAGCTGTCAAGAAATCAAAAGATGCATGGCTTTGGGAAAGCTGTGGGAAAAGATCTCTTTAAAGTACTGAAAAGTAAAGATGTCACATTGAAGATGAAGGTGCACCTGACTCATGCCATGATATTTTCAGTCACATCATATGATTGTGAAAGCTGGACATTGAACAAGGGGGACAGGAAAGGAATTGATGCTTTTGAATTATGGTGCTGGTGATGAATATTGAACCTACCATGGACTGCCTAAAGAACCAACAGATCTGTCCTTGAAGAAGTACAACCAGAGTGCTCCTTGGAAGTAATGATGGCTAATTTGCATCTTACATATTTTGGACATGTAGTCAGGAGGGACCAATCTCTTCAGGACATTATATTTGGGAGAGTGTCAGGTTGATGAAAAAAATGGAAAACCCTCCACTAGATGGACTGACACAGTGTCTGTAATAATGGGCTTAAACTTAAATAAGATGGTGTGCCTGGCACAGAATGGGGGAGTGTTTCATTCTACTGTACATAGGGTCACTATCAGTCAGATTCTACTTTATGGCACCTAAAACAATAATACAACTGCCAGGTATGGTACTTTAAAAGAAAAAAATCCTCATCCATTTAGCAATATTCAGTAACTCTCCATTCCTCATTGCACCAAGTTCACACTTTTCCACTTTTTTCTTTTTAGCACCCTTGACTTATTTAACCTACTCAGAACTGCCTTTTCCACTCTTAAACTTCATCTTCAATTGTATTCATACCATTAATTATACTTATCCTATGGAACCTAGGTATGTTCCAGTACCTTAATGCTAGTTTCCTCACTGGAGGTCAAAGAGGTTAGGACTGTCATGATAAAATATTAAGTAAATGAAAAAGTAAAAAGATTTAATTCACAGCAAAAATACCATTTTGGACGAAATAATTCTGGAAATAGAAGGGATCATCCAAGTCATCTATGTTTATGACAGACTCAAATCAATGTATTTCTTGCCTTTACTGGGCTCTGTTTACATTTTTAAAGTACTATAAAACCCTTATTGTAAATACACTGAGTGAGCAGGGCCACTGCCTGAAGTGCTCTAGGTTCTTGGAATGGCACCTGGCAGAAGGAATAAGCCTTGGTCAACATTTGTTGATTGATGACCCTTCAGTAGGTCTGGTCAAGCCTCACCATAAAAAAATCCAGATTTTTCAAACAAGCTTTTCAAAGCTTTCCCAAAGAAGAAACTAAAGAAAACCAGATGACAAGAAATTCAAATAGTACAATATTCTGGTTGTCAAAGTTAAATAGAGATTTCCTGTGCAATGAATGGCTGACTGGTGCCAATTTCACATTTTGTTCTTTGGTATCCTGTCAAAACCTGCTTTGCCAGTGAGCTGACAGGTCAGGGGTACTCTATCCACAAGTGCATAAGAACATTCTACTCTGTGTGTGTGTGTGTGTGTGTGTGTGTGTGTGTGTCTGCATTATTACATAGGGCAAGGATTATATTCATAGTCAAAATAGTTAGGATTAATCAACAGAAAAGACAGTCTTCCATTTCCTGGGTGCCCAGGTAGAGTCTGGTTTAGTCAACTCTGCCTTTAAAATAGATTATGTATTGAAATGAAAAAATCTATCATCTAATACGGCCAGAGAGACTAAGGGAGTTGGCCTAGCTGACCACAGGAGACACCTTTAATTCAAAACCTAAACCATGAACACAGTGATTGTGATCGAAGCGCTTTACAGCACATAAGGGATTCAAAAAGCATATTAATCCACCTCCAGCAACACTGCCAATTTAAAAGAATGATTAACCTTCTCTCCCACTTGATTCAACTTGGCATATGTATTATACCACTCTAAATGCTAGCAGACTCCATGCTTATGGCTTCCATTAGGTAGCATTTAGTATCCATGAAAACTTTTTTCAAGAAGTAATTACTTTTGAGACCATAGACATTTCAGATGGGAAAAGAGAAAAAGAAAGGAGACACAAGTAAAGGAGTCTAAGATAAAATAAGAAAATACCAAGTAAAAAAGCAATTTGATTCAAAAGGTCATTTAAATGTGATTTAAAAGATGCCTGAATGAGCATCTCTCTCTCTCTCTCTCTCTCTCTCTCTCTCTCTCTCTCTCTCTCTCTCTCTCTCCCTCTCCCTCTTTTTCTCCCTCTCCCTCTCCCTCTCCCTTCCCCTCTCCCTCTCCCTCTCTCTTCTTTAAATAAAATTCTGTTCTACATGTTATAACCTATAGTTATTTATTATCTAATGTACCTGAAAGTCTCTGGAAAGAGAAAGATATTTATTCTACTTTCCTAAGTAAATAGCTTGATGAACAGTACTCTTGCCGTATAATGG
>VMDO01025614.1:0-27943 GCA_007922755.1 Pedetes capensis | reverse complement strand
AAAATGAAGTAATTGCTTGCCAGGGACTTTGGAGAGGAGATTCCTCCTTGGGATAGCAATATGGGCAACCAAATGGCCTGTAAGGCCCTGTTTTTCATGGTTCTTCTACTTCAGAATGACCTAGGGAGTTGCTAGATTCTTGGACTCAATTTCAGATTGCTGATTCAGAATGTTTGGTAAATGGCTTGGCAATATGCATTCTAATAACCTCCCTGGATAATTTTGATGCAAGCTGAAATTTGAGATTCACTGCTCTAAGGAAAAGAACTGTGGACTGGGAGTGAAGAAACCTGTGTTTTGGTTCCATTGCTTCCATAACTTAACTGGGTAACATGGTCAAATCACTTAGCCTCTCTAGGCTGCAGCTACCTCTCTGTAAAGTAAGAAAGTTGAACTAGATGATCTCTCTGGTCTCTCTCAACTCTCAGATTTTTATGAAATTGGTAGTATAGTCCCTATTTTACCAATATACCAAATAACTCTTATTTAGCCTCAAGATCCCTCATTTCCCCCATCTGTATAAAAGTACCCATAATGTATATGAGTCCTTGGAATATAGGAATAAGGCCCAGCTGTTTCCAATTCCATAACTGAATCAGTTATCAGTGTGTAGTAGGACCTGAAACCAAGTTAAAGTCACACACTTCTTATCTCAATAATTGGAATAAAAAATATGGTTGTTGTTAGGTGCCATCAAGTCAGATCCGACTCATAGTGACCCTATGTACAACCAAACAAAACACTACCCTCCTCTGTGTCATGCATATGATCTTTTTATGTTTGAGCCCAATGTTGCAGCCACTGTATTTCTTCTCATTTTGAGTCATGTGACATCAGCAAAAGGCAGTCCCAGGGGCTTTACTCCATTCCCATCTTTAAGGTGGACTCTACTTTAAAGAGGTAACTCTTCCCCAGTCATTTCTTGAATGTCTTCCAGCCTGAGGGGCTCATTTTCCAGCACTATATTTGACAGTGCTTCTCTGCTATTCATAGGATTTTCAATGGCTAATTTTTTTCGGGAGTGGGCTGCCAGGTCCTTTTCCCTAATCAGTCTTAGTCTGGAAGTTCAGTTGAAACCTGTCCACCAAGTATGGCCCTGCTGGTATCTGAAATACTAGTGGTGTAGCTTTCAGCGTCACAGCAACACGCAAGCTCCCACAGTGTGGCAAGTTAACAGACATGTGGGGGTAGAAATATAGTTAATGTCCTTAAAATACTGTCAGATATAACAGTTTAGTTCTCACCCATTCAGGGGATCCAAATCAGTTAACCTCATTACTTTTGAAGTGCACAATGAAAAAGTAAGCATACAATCATTTCCTCCTGATCCTTTTAAAATCAAAGGTACCATATTCCCATTCCATACTGAAGGAACATAGGTTACCATATATCCCTTCTAACTTAGATAGTAATGAAATTTTCCCTATGTAAACCTCATAAGCTTGGGAGAAGGACCTGGCAACCCCCTCCCAAAAATCAATCTGCCATTGAAAACCCTACGAACAGCAGAGAAGCACTGACAATAGTGTTTCCCCTGTTGTACAGAGGGTCGATATGAGTCGGATACCGACTCGACGGCACCTAACAACAACAACAACAACAAACCTCATAAGGGGCTAAGGCTTTGCTCAGTTGGTAGAGTGCTGCTCTGCATGCTCTGAGGCTCTGGATTTGATCCCCAGCACCACAAACAATGCATGAAGGACCTGGCAGCCTACTCCTAAAACAATCCTGAAGAGAATCAGCCATTTAAAATCCTATGAATAGCACAGAAGCACTGACATAGTGCCAGGCATGGCACAGTGTTGGGGAGTGTTTCCTTCTGTTGTACATAGGTTGCTATGAGTTGGATCTGACTCAATAGCACCTAACAACAACAAAAAAACCCCATAGAATAAAAGAAACAAAGCCATAGCAAAAGATAACACATTATGAAATAATTTAAAGGTCTTGCCATAAACACTCTTATTCATTGATATAAAAATGTAAATCTGGCCAGGTGCCTTGGTGCAGCCTGTAATCCCAGCCACATGGGAGGCTGAA
Source organism: Pedetes capensis (assembly GCA_007922755.1). Classification (NCBI taxonomy): domain Eukaryota; kingdom Metazoa; phylum Chordata; class Mammalia; order Rodentia; family Pedetidae; genus Pedetes; species Pedetes capensis. The sequence continues at coordinate 25,900 of VMDO01025614.1, read as the reverse complement.
GCCAGAGGCAGCCTAAGTAACTTAGTGAGACCCTGTCTCAAAATAAAAAATTTATAAAGGGACTGGGGGTACAGCTCAGTGGTAGAACAATTGCCTAGTTACATTTGTGACTTTGGCTAATGAACTACCCCCATAGGTAATCAACTATCCTGTACTATTACCCATCTCATAAAATTATTGAGAAAGTAAGATAATATACATATGAAAGCACTTTATAAACTCTACAGAGCTATGGAACTTATATCATCTTTACCTTTCAACACCCTCAGTAGCAGTGATAATGACAATTAGTTAAGGTAGCTTGTCCTTTATTGTCATAAAATACATTTCCTTCCTTTCCTCAAAGAATCACATTCCAACTTTTAAACACTACAACATCCAGAAAGTCTCTGTTTCAAAATTGGACACTATGACTTATTTTTGTCACTGCATAGGAAAATGGTAGAAATTAAAATTTTATAATAATACTAGAGAATACTTGTTGTTGTGTACTGTCGAGTTGGGTCCGACTCATAGCGATCCTCATAGGGTTTTCAATGGATGATTGTTTCAGGAGTGGACTGCCCCATCCTGCTCCCATTTTTATGGTCCTGGGGATCGAATCAAGGGCCTCAGCAAGTAGAGAGCCATTCTGCCAATGGAGCTAAACCCCAACCCAGAGAATACTTAGTAATAGGAAAACAGATAGAAATTTGTTGTTGAGCTTTGTCTTTTTGAACTCTCAAAAATGCATAATAAGTGTAAACACTGTTTTTTTTTTAATTTCAGTTATCTACCTCATACTCTACCATGCCATCTTTGTGTTCTTTGCCTGGACCTACTGGAAGTCTATCTTTACACTCCCACAGCAGCCAAACCAGAAGGTAAGAACATTGTTTTCTTCACAAAGGCTAAGCATAGAGGAAAGTAGAGGACAAAAAGGAACAAATAACCTTCCATTAAAAAAGAAATCAGGGTAATCCTTTTTTTTTTTAAGACAAGGAGTTATGATGTTGCCCAGACTGGCCTCAAACTCCGAGGATCAAATGATTCTACTATCTTAGCCCTCCCCAATTAATTGAGATTGCAGTCACATGCCACTATGCCCAACTCAGGATAAACTTTAAAAAGGATTCAGTGATAAAGATGATTTAAAGGTAGGATAGGTTATTGAGGGTTTATGAAACCATCAGCTCTGGATATCTTTAAGACTAGGATAACCACTACCCCTGATGGTAATTTAATTAGGAAAAACAAGAACTCACTTGGATTTTGTGACCTCATAGAATCCAATTTTATGAAACTGTACTATTTTACTACTCAGCAAGACTGGGAAAAAATAAAGCAGTTAAATAAATAATTTTTGAGATAACAGTCTCTTGAATCCGTGTGTTTCATGCTGTATTTGGAAGAGTTCATGATTTGTGACCATATCAGACATTTATTATGTGTAAATACTGTAAACCAAGTTAGATTTGGAAATAGAAACAAATAATAGGAGTGACTTTACCAGTTTACAAACACTAGGAAAAATATTGTCTTCTTTATGGAATCAAAGTGATAGAAAAAGTAAAATTAAACACAAGAAAGGCAGTAATGCAGGAATCTAAGTAGTATAAGGGTTATAGTTGTTGTTATTAGGCACCTTCGAGTCAGTATCCGACTCATAGTGACCCTATATACAACAGGGGCAACACTATTGTCAGGGCTTCTGTGCTATTCATAGGGTTTTCAATGGCTGATTGTTTTTGGGAGGGGGTTTCCAGGTCCTTCTCCCAAGTCTATAGCACCTGGTGTTCCCAGGCAGTCTCCCACCTAAGTACTAACCAGGCCCAACCCTGCTTAGCTTCCAAGATCTGACGGGATTGGATGCCACAGTGGTATGGCTACAGGCAAGGGATATAGTATACTTGAAAAATAAAGAGCAAAATAGCAGAAATCCTTTCTAATGAATAATTACTTAAAATATAAATGAACTAACTATCCACTTAAAAGGGTGAGGTTAACAAAACAGGTTTTTAAAATCACGGTCTATAAAGTGTCTACAAGAAGGATAACTTTAAACTGGGTGTGGTGGCGTACACCTGTAATCCCAGCGGTTTGGGAGGCGGAGCCAGGAGGATCACAAGTTCAAGACCAGAGGAAGTCTGCGAGACGAGAGGAAGTCTGCATAACTTAGCAAGACCCTATCTCAGAAAGTAAAGGAAAAAAAAAGGGCTTGGGGTGCAGCTCAGTGGTCCAGTACTTGCAAAGCATGCAAGTGTGAAGGCCCTGGGATCAACCCCCAGTACCACACACACACAAAAAGGATAACTTTAGAACCAAATATATGAATAGGTTGAAAGTAAAAAGATAGAGACAGATATTATAAGCAAATAGTATCAAAAGAAAGAAAGTTGTAGTAATGTCAGAAAAAAAGAGACTTTAATACAAAAAATGAAAAACAAGGTCTAGAGATGTGGTTCAGAGGTAGAGTGCTTGCCTAGCATATGTGAGGCTCTGGGTTTAATCCTCAGCACCACTAAAAAATAAAAACTAAAAAATAATAAGAGATTTTTGAGTCAAACACTTACAAGAGATAAAGAAAGGCATCATAAATTGACACAAAGGTCAATTCAGGCTGGGGATGGTGGGTCACTGATGTGTTTGCCTAGCATGTGAGTTCAATCCCCAGCACTGCAAAAAAGTGAATTCTTTAATAATATGTGAAAGTTATAAATAAGCAAGCCCAAAATATAAAAAGCAAAAGTTGACAGAATTAATGGAAAAAATACAGTTCTGCAATAATAATTGGAGACTTCAATACCATATTTTCAATAGTGGCTAGAACAGCTAGCCAGTAGATCAAAAGAAAATGAAGAATTTGAACACTATAATCCAGCTACATGTAATACACATATAGAAAACATTCCACCCCAAACAACAAAATACACATTCTTCCTAATTGCACATAGAACATTCTCCAGTATGGAACATATATTAGGCCATAAAAGAAGTCTCAATGAATTTAAAAGATTGAAATCATAAAAAATATTTTCTGACTTTAATGGAATTAAATTAGAAATCAATGAAACACGGAAGACTACAAATTCACTGATATATAGAAATTAAGCACATTCTTAACCAACGGACCAAATAAGAAATCACTGGAAAATTAGAAAATACTTTGAGATGAATGAAAATGAAAAACAACATACCAAAAATTATGAGATGCAATAAAGCAGTGCTTACAGGAAAATTTTTAGCTGTAAACACTCTCATTAAAATGGATAAATATCTCACTCAAATAGTCTACATTGACATCTTAACCTGAAAATGAAGACTGGCCTAAAACAAAAATTAAATGAAGAAATTAATAATTAGAAGAAAAATAAACTAAATAGGGAAAATAAAACAACAGAGAAAATCAGCAAAACCAAAAGTGAGACTTTGAAAAAATCAACAACATTAATAAGCCTTTAGCTAGACTGAGAAAGAAGGAAGGAAGGGAGGGAGGTAAGGAAGAAGGATGAAAAGGAAGATGGGAAGGAGATGGGGGAGACACAGAATGAAGAGAAGAAAGAAGGAAGGAGGGAATGAGGGAGAAAAAAATGAAGGAGGTAGGGAACACAGGAAGGAAGAGAAGGAGTAAAAAAGGATGGAAGGAAAAAGTGGAGGTAACTACTAACTTCACAGAAATAAGAAGGACTACCAGGCGTGGTGGTGCACGCCTGTAATCCCAGCGCCTCAGGAGGTGGAGGCAGGAGGATTTCAAGTTCAAGACCAGCGTCAGTCTGCGTAACTTAGCAAGACCCTGTCTCAAAAAAGTAAAAAAAAAAAAAAAAGGGGGGGGTGCTGGGGGCACAGGTCAGTGGTCCAGCACTTGCAAAGCATGCAGGCTCAAGGCTCTGGGTTCAACTCCTAGTAACACACACACACACACACACAAAAAAAAAAGAAATAAGGATTATAAGAAAATAATATGAAAAATTGTGGGCCAACAATTTAGATAAAATGGAAGGGCTCCTAGGAATGCACAATCAGTCATAAGTGCCTCAAGAAGACATTTAAAAATCTAAATAGAACTGTAACCGATTGATTTAATAACCAAAAACCTACCAACAAAGAAAATCTCAAGACCTGATGACTTCACAGGTGAATTCTATCAAACATTTAAGGAAGAATTGATACCAAGACTTGCCATATTCTTCCAAAAAACAGAAGAAGTAATACTTCCTTTATCCTGTGTGTAGGCAAGAAAAAGAAATAGACAGCATCCAAATTAGACAGGAAGAAGTAAAAATATCTCTGTTCGCAGAAAGCATGATCTTATGTATAGAAAACTCTATAGATTCTACATGCAAAAAATCTGTTACAACTACAAAACAAATTCAGCAGTGTTGTAGGATACAACCTCAACACACCAACACACAACCAATTGTACCTTGTTATGGCAATAATGAACAATCTGAAAAAAATAAGAAAACAATTTTCTTTATAATAGCATCAAAAAGAATAAAATACAAATAAACTTAATCAAGGAGATCAAAGACTTATACACTAAAAACTAAAAAAGAAAGTCACTGAAAGAGATTATAAATAACTGGAAAGATAACCAGTGCTCACTAATTGGAAGAGTTAATATTGTTAAGATGTCAGTACTACCCAAACCAATAATTCAAAGCAATCTCTATCAAAATCCCAATGATTTTTAAGAATAAAATTTTCCATTCTAAAATTATGTGAAATTGCAGATCTCTAATAGCCAAAAAATAAAAATAAAAATAAAGTTGGAGAGTCACACTTTCTAATTTCAAAACTTACTACAAAGCTATGGAAATCTAAATAGCATAAAGACAGACATATGCTGAGTACCATGGCCCAAGCCTGTAATCCCAGTGGGAGGCAGAGGCAAGAGGATCACAAGTTTGAGTTCAGAGGCAGCCTGAGTAACTTAACCTTACACATTGTACAAAAAAATGAACTCAAAATGGACCAAAGATCTAAGGATAAGAGCTAGGGCTATAAAATCCTAAGAAGAGCACCTTGGTTGATTCCATATCTTTGCAATTGTGAAAAGTGCTGCATTAAACATGGACATGCAGGTGTGATGTGATGACTCATCTCCCTTTGGGTATATTCCCAATAGTGTTATAGCTGGGTCATACAGTAGATCTATTTTCAGTTTTTTAAGATACCTCCATATTGATTTCCACAGTGGTTGGACCAATGTACATTTCCACTAGCAATATAAGAGGGTTCCCTTTTCTCCACAACCTCACCAGTATTTGTTGTTATTTGTTTTAATGATCTTGGCCATTCTTACTGGTGTAGGGTGGAATCTCAGCATTGTTTTAATTTGCATTTCCCTAATGGCTAGGGATATTGAGCATTTTTTCATGTGTTTTATGGCTTTATGGGGCTCTTCATTTGAGAATTGTCTGTTCAGTTCCTTTGCCCATTTGTGTACTGCATTATTTGTTTTCTTGGGTATTGTTTTCTTGAGTTCTTTATAAATTCTGGTAGACCTCTGTCCAATGTATAGGATGCAAAGATTTTTTTCCATTCAGTGGGGATTTCCTTGACTCTGTTGATTGTTTCCTTTGCTGTACAGAAGCGTTTTAATTTCCTGGAATCAACCAAAGTGCCCATCAACAGAAGAATGGATAAAAAAACTGTGGTACATATACACAATGGAATACTACTCACCAATCAAAAAAATGAAATAATGTAATTTGCAGCAAAATGGATGGAATTGGAGAAAATTATTTTAAGTGAATGAACACAAGCCCAAAAAGAGAAATATCACATGTTCTCACTCATATGTGGGAGCTGAATCAAAATTAAAAGAAGGAAAAAATCCTATACAGAAATCGGAACATAATAAAAAGCTAAAGTGAACTTAGCAGAGAAGGGACAATTTAGGGAGTGAAAAGAAAGAAGGAGGGATCTAGCAAAAGGAAGAGATGATGGGAGAAGACAGGAGGGGGAGGAGCGACAAGGAGGAGCAAGGGATGAGAGAGAAGGCAACCCATTCCCAAAAAATCAGCCCGCCATTGAAAACCCTATGAACAGCAGAGAAGCACTGACAATAGTGTTTCACCTCTTGTACCCAGGGTTGCTATGAGTTGGATACCAACTCAATGGCACCTAACAACAACAACAATAGGAAAATGAAACAAATATATTGGTTTTATATTAATTTACAACTTAGTTACTATTTTATAACATTGATTTATAGCCTTTTGATTGGAAAAAGTCTTACTTGTGTGTATCTGTCCAGTTCATTATAGAATTCGGGCTAGGAATTAAATGCTTGTGGTATACCAAATTTATTATAACAGCCCAAAAGGCCCCCTATACATTTCCACATACCCCCAGGAAAGCTCTTAATTTTTACTCTGTTTGAAAATGACATATCATAAAAATGCACCACTAAGTATTATTCTAAAAATAAAATTATTTTACACAATTCCAATTTTTAAAGTTAGATATATTTGAATGATCTCATATATTTTAATTTGTTTCACTATTTTATTGAGGTATGGCATACATACTCCAAGAATTAAATTATAAAGAATACAGTTTGATGAATTTTTATAGATGTTCAATAGACATCATGGAATCACTATCCTGGTTAGTATTTTGAACTTTTCCAGCCACTCAGAAATCTTCATGCCCTTTCCCAATCATCCTCTTTTCAAGGGTAGCTACTGATCGGACTTCTACCACCATAAATTAGTATTGCCTGTTTTTGAACCTCAGAAAAAAAGGAATCATAGTATGCACTATTTTGTGTAAGCCTTTCAACATAATGTTTTTCAGATTCATCCATGTCGATGCATGTTTCAGTGGTTTGTTCTCTTTTATTGCTGATGTTGTTGTTATTGTTAGGTGCTGTCAAGTTGGTGTCCGACTCATAGTGACCCTATGTACAACAGGCTAAACAGTATTATTAGTGCTTCTCTGCTATTCAGAGGGTTTTCAACGATGGATTAATTTTTTGGAGTGGGTTGCCGGTCCTTCTCCCAAGCCTATAGCACCTGGTCTTCCCATTCGGTCTTCCATCCAAGTACTAACCAGGTCTGACCCTGCTTAGCTTCCAAGATCTGACAGGATCGAACACTACAGTGGTACAGCTGCAGGCTTTATTGCTGATAGTTATGCCCTTTTGTCATAGTTCATTTACCCATTCAGCCACTGAAGGACACTTAAATTATAAACATTTTTTCTATTATAAATAAAACTGCTATGAACATTCTTGTACATGTCTTTTGGCATATATATTTCACACACATATATATGCATATGTTCATCTCTTGTAGTTATATAACTAGGAATGGAATAGCTAGGTCATAGCACAGGTGTATATTTAGCTTGAGGAGGTGATGACAAAATTTTCTAAACTGGTTGTATAAATCTACACTCCCACCAAGATCTTCTTTTCATCAAAATGCACCATAAAGGAGTAAAAAGTAAAGCCAAAGACTGGTCTAAAAATATTCATCAAAAGAGTAGAATCCACAATATGTAAAGAATTACTACAAATGAATACAAATAGATAAACACCCCAATTTCTTTTTAACAGACAAAAGACTTTAATAGTCATTTCACAAGAGGATATCTAAATGGCCAGTAAAGTCATCAAAAGATGTTCAGTATCATTAATAATCAAGGAAATAATAAAATTACAATAAGATACTACAACACACCAACTAAATGAATTAAAATTAGAAAGGTTGGCAATATCAAATATTTTAAATGACCCAAAAATTAGACTTCTAAGTGAAACTTTTGATTAATTTTTATTATGTAGCATTTCTACCACAATCTTGTGAAGTAGATATTTCCTCTGTTTTACAGAGGAAGAAGCTTAGGTCAAGAATGTCTAATCTTCCAGAAGGAAATTTCAGGAAAAATACCATTCACAATAGCCCACCAGAAAAGTAAATACCTTGGAATCAATCTAACCAAAGACCCTTCAGATCTCTACAAGAAAAATTTCAAAACATTAAAGAAAGAAATAGCAGAGGACACTGAAAAATGGAAAGACCTCCCCTGCTCCTGGATAGAGAGAATTAATATAGTAAAAATGGCTATCCTACGAAAAGCAATCTATAGATTTAATGAAATCCCCATTAAAATTCCACTGACTGACTTTACAGAAATAGAAAAAATGGTCCAAAAATTCATATGGAACCACAAAAGACCACATATAAGCCAAAACACTCTTAAGCTGCAAAACGAATGCAGGTGGAATCACAATCCCTGACTTCAAGCTATACTATAGGGGAGTGATAGCAAAAACAACTTGGTACTGGCACAAAAATAGGCCTGAAGACATCTGGGACAGAATAGAAGACCAGAAATACCCCAACACACCTATAGCCACCTGATTTTTGACAAAGGAACAAAGCAAATTAACTGGAAAAAGGACAGCCTTTTCCACAAATGGTGCTGGGAAACATGGTCATCCACATGCAGAAAAATGAAAGTGGACCGGCATCTCTCAATATACACGAGATTAACTCAAAATGGATAAAAGATCTCAACATAAAACCAGAAACTTTAAAACTTATAGAAGACAAGATAGGCAATACACTCCATCATATAGGCATAGGAAAGTATTTCCTTAATAGGACTGCAATTGCTCAAGAAATTGCAACAAGAATAGATAAATGGGATTACATGAAATTTAAAAAGCTTCTGCATAGTGAAAGAAATAATTAACAGAGTCAAGGAAACCCCCATGGAATGGGAAAAAAATCTTCACATTTTATGCATCAGACAAAGGTCTAATTACTAGAATTTATAAAGAACTCAAGAAAAAAAGTCAGAAAAAAACAAATAACCCAATACACAAATGGGCAAAGGAACTGAGTATAGTTCTCAAATGAAGAGGTCTGTAAAGCCATGAAACACATGAAAAAATGCTCAATATCCCTAGCCATTAGGGAAATGCAAATTAAAACAACTCTGAGATTCTACCTTATACCAGTAAGTATGGCCAAGATCAATAAAACAAATAACAACAAATGCTGGCGAGGTTGCGGGGAAAAGGGAACACTCTTACATTGTTGGTGGAGCTGTACATTGGTCCAACCACTGTGGAAATCAATATGGAGGTATCTTAAAAAACTGAAAATAGATCTACCATATGACTCAGCTATAACACTATTGGGAATATACCCAAAGGGAAATGGGTCATCATACCACCGAGACACCTGCATTTCCATGTTCAATGCAGCACTTTTCCCAATAGCAAGGATATGGAATCAACCAAAGTGCCCTTCAACAGAAGAATGGATAAAAAAAGCTATGGTACATATACACAATGGAATACCACTCAGCAATCAAGAAAAATGAAATAAGGTCATTCACAGCAAAATGGATGGAATTAGAGAAAATTATTTTAAGTGAACGGACACAAGCTCAGAAAGAGAAACACCACATGTTGTCACTCATATGTGGGAGCTGAATCCAAATTATAAGAAGGAAAAATCCTACTCAAAGGTCGGATCAAAATAAAAGGAAAAAAAAGCTAAGAATGGTGTTAATGTAAATGGTGTAGAAAATGCATGCAATTATTCTGACAAGATAAAAACAAAGTTCACCACAGGAAAAGTTTCTATCTTAAACAGAACTGGAACCCAAGGACATATAGAAAAATATTACCAAGTAAATGATAGAGAAGACTTAGATGGGGAGGGGGGGGAAGCATACAAGAGGGTAAGGGGGAACCTATATGAATAATATACATCAAAATCCATATATGGAAATGTCACAATGAAAAGCATGTCAGAATGAATCACATTAAGGTGTACATTAAAAATTCCCAATAAAAAAAGAATGTCTAATCTTCCAACATGATTTTCTAACTAGTAAGTGGCAGTGATGGTGTTTAAAACCAGAATCCTGACCACAGATGTTTCCTTTTTCATCTCTGTCTAGCCTTTGGCATAAACTAAAGTAAGTTTTCAGAATGTATTACTTTGAAATATCACTAGCATATCTTTTGCAAGATTAGCAAAGTGTAGCATTAGCACAGCAACAAGCTCCATACCATACTAAACATTTCTAATCACACAGTGAGGATATCCAAATTTGTACTCACCTGCAAAATTAGACTATGCAAACAACGTCACAAGCAGTCTCATCCAGCTTCTCTGAAAATGTCATCAGTGTCACTTATGAAAAACACTTGGAACCTAGTAGCCTGGTTACCCATCAGCAGGACCCTGGCAGCAATGTGTTGCACATCTGTATGCAACATCATATTCCTGTGTAATGGAGTGGAAAGAGCACAAGCTTTGGAGTCAGATGAAGTGGGCTTATCCAAGTACAACCTTGGATAAGATAATCTCCCTAAGTTTTTGTTCTTTATTTATAAAATAATACCACCATCTGGGCATCATGACACATGCCTGTAATCCCATAAACTCAATAGGCTGAGGCAGGAGGATCATGAATTTGAGGCCAGAGTCAGCCTGCACAACTTAGTGAGGCCGTCTCAAAATAAAAAAATTAAAAAGGAGCTGTGGGTACAGCTCAGTGGTGGAGCACTTGCCTAGCATGCACAAGGCCCTGGGTTCGACCCCCTGCTCAAGCCCCTAGTACTGCAAAAACCCAAACCAAACCAATACAAAATACCACCTATCTCACAGAATTATGAAGATTGAGATGAAAAACAGTTAAAATAACTGATCTAATTAGCAGAGAAACTTGTAAGCCAAACTGGGACCTGGGTTTCAAAGGCAGATGACATACATTTTCCTTTCGGTAGTTATTGTTGTTTTTAATCCTGTCTGTGAACCTTGGAAAATAAAGTCTTGCCTATCACTTTTGCTTCCAGTTCCACTTGTCCTATACAGATAAGGAGCGCTATGAAAATGAAGAGAGACCTGAAGTCCAGAAGCAGATGCTTTTTGATATGGCCAAGAAGCTACCAGTGTACACGAGAACCGGGAGTGGAGGTTAGTACATCCAAAGTCACCTAGAGACAACTCAGCAAGGATCTGAGAAAAAAACAAGTCATCTTTGTTGTCAGGGCAGCACCCTTTTTCTCCCATCTTCTGAAAACCATTATGGGATTTTTTTCTCAATATTTTATGATAAAAATTTTCAAACACAAAGTTGGAAGAATTATAAAACCTTGTAATACCCAACACTGGATTCTACCACTAACATTTTACTATATGGTTTTATCACATATCTATCCACATATCCATCCCTCTATTCATCTTCCATCAAGCCATCTTATGTTTGATGCATTTCAAAACAATTAGCAAGTCTGGGGATATAGTTCAGTGGTAGCACACTTGCCTAGTATGCACAAGACTCTGAGTTCGATCCCAATCACCACCAAAACATGAATAAAATTTATATATTTTTAAAAAGCAAATAGCAAACATCAGTGTATATCCGCCTAAGTATATTTTATCATTTTTGGTAAAATTTGCATACAAAGACATGCCCAAATTTTAAAGGTACAATTCAATGTGTTTTTCAAAACACACAACCTCTAACTAAAACCTCTTTAAACATTACCAACACCTCAGAAAGTTTTCTCATGCCCCCTTCCCAGTCAATATCCCCCCATACAGACAACCAACATTCTGATAAATTTCCACTGTAGATTAGTTTTACCTGATCTTGAGTTTTGTATAATTGGAATCATAAAGCATGTACTCTTATGTCTGGCTTCTTTTATTCAGCATGACGTTTTTGAGATTGATTTATACCATTGTGTATTTCATTCCTTATATTTCTGAGTAGTATTCCTGGTAGGAATATCTCACAGTTTATCCGTTCCTTGGTTGATACACATTGGGGTTGTTTCCAGTGCTTAGCTATTATGAGTCAATCTGCTATGAACATCCTTATACGGGTATTTGAGCAAAGAGATTCCTTCATTTTTTCCTAGGTAAATATCCACTGTGGAATTTTACTCTTAGTTTTTATCTGCATGACCAGAACAGTACTTGCAGAACTAATTCTCTACCTTTTCAAAGTTTAAAAACCAAGGCTTTTCTGCCAAATCATCCTAATATTTCTAATAAAGAAGACGATGTTTCAAGGCTTTGGAAAGTATACCGTCAGACACTTACATTCATTTGTTCATCATTTATCTAATAAATATTTATTAAGATAGCATGTGATGATTGGAGAAATTTTAACATGGTCTGGGAATTAGATAATATTAAGGATTTATTGTTAATTTTGTTTGAGCAGTAATATCATAGAAGTGTGATTTTTTCTTTTGCTTTTTTGAGAGAAGGTCTTGCTATGTATCCCAGGCTAGCTTGGAACTCCATATGTTGCCCATGCTGACCTCAAACACACTATCTTCCTGCCGTAGCCTCCCAAGTGCTGAGATTACAGGTATGCACCACCACACCTAGATTGTGATTTTTTGGAAGTCTTCATGCATATTGAAATATTTGTTGTTGGAAGTGACATAACATCTGGAATTTGCTTTAAATGCACAAGTAAAAAGCTAGTGAAAGAAACAGATTAAACAAAAATAGCACAGTGTTGATAATTATTGAAGCTGGTTAATAATGCATGGAATTCTATACTGTTACCTCTACTTTTAGTGGATGTTTGAAAACTTCCATACTACTAAGTTTTTAAATTGACTTATGTATATGAGGCACTATTTCAGGTGTTGAGAGTACAGAGTTGGACAGAGAGGCAAGATCTCTTATAGAGTTCAAATTCAGATGAAAAGCAGACAGATAGGAAATTATAACTTTAGGCAGTAGTAAACAAAATATGATAGAGCATAGGATACAATCTAGATGATATGGGGTGAATTAGGCTCAGAGATATATTTTGTTTGATTTCTAATATGTATTTGTCTTTATTATTGACATAAAATAATTATGCATATTTATGGAGTACAGTGTGGTATTCAGTGCAGGTATACAATGTGTAATATCAAATCAGGGTAATCAGCATTTCTGTCTCCTTAAACATACATCACTTTTTTGTGCCAAGAGCCTTCAGACTCCTTTCTTCTAGTTCTTTATAAAATGTATAATAAATTGTAAAGTATGATCACCCTACTATGCTGTAGAACATTAGGACTTACTCCGCTGATGTGACTGGAGTTGGATATGCATTATCTAACCTCCCTCTGTCCTCTTCTTCACTACTCTTCCTGGTTTCTAATGAGTGGTATTCTACTCTCAGCTTCTATGAAATCAAATTTTTTAACTCCCTCATATAAATAAGAACATGTAGTATTTTTCTTTCTGTGCCTGGCTTATTTTACTAAACATGATGACCTCCAGTTCCATCCATGTTGCCACAAATGGAATTTCATTCTTTTTATGGATGAACAATATTCCATTGTGTATTTATACCATATTTTCTTTATCTATCTAATGTGTCTTTTTAAACTTTGCACATTTTGAGTTGGACTTGAGCTAAACCCTATTGATCACCTGATCTCCATAAGCTCCAAGTCAGACTGGTGGCAATATTTTAGGTCTCCTGGAGTTATTATAAATTCAGAACCAGTGTCCAGTAGTCCCAAAGAGGGCTGCTTATTTCCTTTACCTAATGCAAAGTTGGGGCTGGGGTTCAACTCAGTTGGTAGAGTGCTGCTCTGCGCTCTCTGAGGCCCTGTCTTTGATCTCCAGCACTGCAAAAATGATAGAAGGACATGTGGCAATCCACTCCCAAAGCAATCCCAAAACAACCAGCCATTGAAAATTCTATGAATAGCAGAGAAGCACTGACATAGTGCCAGGCATGACACAGTGTGGGGGAGTGTTTCGCTCAGTTGTACATAGGGTCACTATGAGGCGGGCCCTACCTGATGGCACCTAACAACAACAACAGTGCAAAGTTACCTTGGTAAAAGGCCAGAGGAACCTTTGGTGAAGGCCAAGAAAAAGTTTAACAGGATAAAGTTTTGGTAGTATTCTGGGAGCCTTCCTCAAGGATACCCAAGTCTCCCTTTCATTCAAAGGGCTCTGGGTCTGTAAACCAGCTCAAGTTTGGAACTGATTGAGGGGTTGTGACTGTTTATGATTCAGATTAGACTTTTATTTACTTGATCTAGAACGTTCCTGCTTATACAGATCAAGGAATAATTCGGTAGGTTTCATACCTATTTCTAGAAACATCATGATTAAGTAGCCAAAGCCATAGATCTGCACAAGTCAAACTATTCTGATTGCTGCTTTGACTCTACTGTCCATAATGATAGCTACACCCACCTTGCTCTTAGTGATTGAGTGCCAACACTTAGCCCCTGCCATGACAGAGTCCACTTATTCTCATTGCATTTAGGTTTCCCAATTTGGTGACTATACTTCCCCCTGTGAAATCTGGCCTACAGAGAAGAGCAGTAACAGAGCTCTTCAAATATGCTGGGGTTCCTCTCACAAATTTATTTCGCACAGTATTTGTGAAAGGTGTGTCTCTTATAGCCTCTCTTAGTGTGAGTAGATATTTATTTATTTATTTATTTATTTAATTTTATGGTACTTGGGGGTTGAACCCAGGGCCTTGCACATACTTTGTAAGTGTTCTACCACTAGGCTGCACCCTCAGCCTAATTTTTATTTTTTTATTTTGAAACAGGGTCTTGCTAAGTTACACAGGCTGCCTCTGTCCTTGAACTTACAATCCTCCTGCCTCAGCCTCCTGAGCTGTTGGGATTAGGTGTGCACCACCATGGCCAGCTAGTGAATAGGTCTTAAATGACAAATTTACCCTAACCTTCCAATCCCACTAAACCTTTGAATATCTTCCTTGACTTTAAACCAATGTAAGTATGGCATTTCCAATTGACTCACTGTAGGCCACCTTTTGGTCCATGTTTTAGGCAAGCAAACAATTAGAGCCCTTTCCAACTCCCTGAGCTGCAACATTCAATGCAGAATCTCTGCTTAATGGACCCATATCAATATGTTCATTCATCCAGATCTAACTTCATTTCCCTTCCACCATTATAATACACCCTTACTATCCATTCCCACACATTTCCCCTGGTTTTCTGACCATATAAATTGCAAAATTCAAGTAGTTCTTTTGAAGTGTATTGTACCTCCTCATGGGTCATACTGTGTAACTCACCTTTATGAGCATACTGGGGCTTGAGTCTAATTATAGGTCTCTCAGCAAAGAGGGGTGAGTCCTGAGAAAAATCAACATTGTCTTACATGGTAGCCTCAGTTTCCTCATGCAATGCAGGGTTAATCCCTTCAGTCAGGGACAGAGAAGCCAATACCACTGGTGATGAAAAGGCTGCTTCCAGTGCTGGTAGGGAGGCCTCTTCTTCTGACAAAGAAGATTGATCAGAATTTAGGACTTTTGTATCCTTGGCTTCACCAGGTTATTCTCACACATCCCCATCCTAACTTTCAGGATCCCAATATTTCCAAGTCAGTGCCCTCGTTTTAATAGTAAATATCCTACAAGCCTGGGATTTCAACTCACATTATAATTTAGCTAGTTCCAGAATATTTGATTTTCAGCAATCTCTATCCTGTGGCAACAGGAGATAAGCATCTCCTTTAGGAGACACATAGAAGCTTTTAAGTCATTTATGTGGCACTTGAGCAGGGAAATTGAATCCCTGAGCTCATCCTTTTCTTTCAGCACTTTTCAAATTATATTAGGAGCAACCAGCCAGCCACATTATATTTCTTAGTTTTCTAAAAATGTTAAAAAATATCATATACATGTCATCCACCTACTGCTTATAATGATTGAATAAGAGCATCCATTGGAGATATTTTGCATGTCTACATTGCTGGAACATGTCATGGATTACCAGTGCCCTCTTCACTACTAAAAATGGAGATTTGTTGTTGTTGTTGTTAGGTGCCATCGAGTCGGTATCTGACTCATAGCGACTCTCTGTACAACAGGGGAAACACTATTGTCAGTGCTTCTCTGCTGTTCATAGGGTTTTCAATGGCAGATTGATTTTTGGGAGGGGGTTGCCAGGTCCTTCTCCCAAGCCTACAACTTCTGGTGTTCCCAGGTGGTCTCCCATCCAGGTACTAACCAGGCCCGGCCCTGCTTAGCTTCCAAGATCTGATGGGATCGGATGCCACAGGGCTACAGCTGCAGGCTGAAAATGGAGATTAGCATTTTGAAATATAATCAGATTGGAAACCAGTTCCAGGAACTCCAGAACCAATTCAGAAAACTCATCCTTTAATTTCTGTCCCTCCAGAACCATTCTCAGTGCCAAAATCTGAAATTTTCAGTGTTCTTTAAAGAAAGAGGACCAATAAGAGCTATAGATAGGTAGCTATTTAGAGATAACCATATCTATCTGCCCTGCAGATGTAGCCCTGTGGCATCCAATCCCGTCAGATCTCAGAGGCTAAGCAGGGTCAGGCCTGGTTAGTACTTGGATGGGAGACCGCCTTGGAACACCAGGTGCTGTAGGCTTGGGAGACAGACCTGGCAACCCACTCCCAAAAAACCAATCTGCCATTGAAAACCCTATGAACAGCAGAGAAGCACTGACAATAGTGCTTCCCCTGTTGTATGTAGGGTTGCTATGAGTGAGACACCGACTCGATGGCACCTAACAAAAACAACATGTATCTATCTCCCCCACGTGTCTGTCAGCTTGTTGTGCTGTGGGGGCTTGTGTGTTGCTGTGATGCCAAAAGCTATGCCACTGATGTTTCAGATACCAGCAGGGCCACCCATGGTAGACAGATTTCAGCTGAACTTCCAGACTAAGACAGAGTAGGGAGAAGGACATAGCAGCTCACTCCCAAAACAATTAACCATTGAAAACTCTATGAATAGCAGAGAAGCACTGTCAAATAAAGTGCTGGAAAATGAGCCTCTCAGGCTGAAAGGCATTCAAGAAATGACTAGGGAAGAGTTGGTTCCTCAAAGTAGAGTTGACCTTGATGATGGGAATGGAGTAAAGTTCCTGGGACCTCCTTTTGCTGACATACATGACTCAAAATGAGAAGAAACATAGTGACTGCAACATTGGGCTAAAACATAAAAAGATCATGTGCATGGTACATGTGTGGGGTAGTGTTTCATTCTATTCTACATAGGGTCAATATGAGTTGGATCCAACTCAATGGCACCCACCAACACGTATCTATCTGTATACCTATAATTTATTATGAGGATTTAGCTCAAATAACTATGGAGGTTGAGAAGTCCTACTATTTGCTATCTGTAAGCTGCAGTCCCAAGAGAGGTGGTGGTAAAGCTCCAGTCTGAGTTTAATGGTCTGAGCATCAGGAGAACTAACAATGTAAGTTCTTGTCCAAATTCAAAAGAGACCTGATGGTGTCATTTCCAGTCCAAGTATGAAGTTCTGAGAACCAGGAACCCTAATTGTTTAATTCTCAGTCTAAGGGCAGGAGAAGACTGATGTCCTGGCTCATGTAGTCAGGCAGAGAGAGAAAATTCTCCCTTTGTCTGCCTTTTTGTTTTATTCAAGCCCTTATTGCATTGGATGAAGGCCACCAACATTGCAGAAGGCAATCTACTCTTCTTAATCTACCAATTCAAATGCTACCTTCATCTGGAAACACCCTCATAGACACAGCCAGATGTAATATTTATCCAAATATCTGGGCACCTGTGACCCAGTTGATACATAAAGTTAGCCATTATACCATTCAAAGAGCAGAGGGGTAATCATCCCAGGCATAAGGAACTCAAGTACAAAAAAACCTGTGACAGAAGAAAGCTTTCAGTATCACACTAGCAGATATGCCAGGCTTGGTGGGGCAATCTTGTAATCTCAGCACTCAGGAGGCTGTGGCAGGAGGATAGAGACTTTAAGGACAGCTTAGGCTTCATAGGGAGACACTGTCTTAATAAAACCAGAGAAAGCAGCCACTGTTACTGGAGCATAGTAGGTGGAGAGTGATACTAGGGAAGGTTGAAAAGCTAGACAGAGGCCAGATAATGTAGGCCATGGTAAGGAGTTTGGGTTTTATTCTAAAGGTAATGGAAATCCTTTGAGAATTTTAAGTGGATAGTAGTATGATTTGATTTACATTTCAACAGGTCACATAGCTACTGTATGTGTTGTGAGAGAAACAAATGAAGGTAGAGTGATTAGTTAAACAACTATTGCAGGCATGTAGGTGAGAGATGATGGTGGCTTAAACTATGACAGTGGCATTGACAGTATCTTTAAAACTATGCTAACTGGGCATGATGGCACATGTTTTGTAATCCCAGCACTTGAGAGGCTGAGGTAGGGGGATCAAGAGTTCAAGGCCAGCTTGGGCTACATAGCAAGCTCTTGTCTCAATAAAATTAAAATTAAAAAATAAAAATATGCTAAAGCACCCAAACATGCAGGTCCCTCTCTCTTCCTAACTTTGACTCAATTATATCATTATCTTTAGTCACACAGACCTCCACTGGTAGAAATAAACATAGAACTATATTGAATTAGCTGTCTATTGTGTTGAATCAGTTATGTGTGCTTAAATTATCTACAATTTTAATTCATACACTTAATAATAATCACATTATATACGACCATACTCCATCAGTGAACATGAACAAAATGAGAAGGAAAATACCTTTAATCTAAGAGAAAGAAAGAAAGAAAAGAGGAGCATGCATGGTGGCATATGCCTGTACTCCCAGCACTAGAGAGGCTGGGTTAGGAGGATCAACACAAGTCAAAGCCAGCCTCAACAACACAGTGAGTTCCAGTGCAACCTAAGTTACACAGTGAGACCTTTTCTCAAAAAAAAAAAAAAAATGAAAAAAGGAAGGAAGGAGGCGAAGAGAAAAGTGAGATTTTTAAAAATACATGCAGTTTATTATACAAAGTTATGTATTGACAAAGTTGTAAAAATGGTGGAGAGGAAGCAACAAATATTGGTTTGGGTCTCCAGCCTGTGCCATCTCACCCCTTCTCACTTTCAGGAGGATGTTGAGATCTTCAGTCAGCCAAAATGGCCACCCTAGATCCTGCCATGTAGGGGCATCTTCATTGTCCATTACAGTCCATGGAACCCCTACAGGGACACTGGGGAAAATTCTGTGTGCTTTTCACCTTGGCAGCTCCTGTCCTATTGTGTGTTTGGTAGTTATGTGGAATTGTACAATCACATACTCCTTTTTGCTAGGTGTGGAGTTTGCTGTCAGTACAGTGCTCCTTAAATCCTGCTTGACTGCCTTTCAGTTTCATTTAGAAGGGCGTTCATTAGCTAGGAATGGTAGAATTCTTGCTGTGCCATGAATATGAAATCAGAATCCAATTTTTGAGTTTTCTTACTCTTAATAACAGCTCTAGTAGCACCAGTTAATGTCATTTGCTGTAGACACCACCTCAGACAGCATGGTGCTGATACCAAGGGGACCAATGTGCCAAGAATATGACTTCTACCCCTGGTAGCAGCTCAAACTATGATGTCACTAAGGGCAGGGTGTGGTGGTATTTTACATGTCTTTTTTTCTTTTTTAGGTACTAGGGGTTGAACCCAGGGCCTTGTGCTTGCATGCTCTGCAAGTGCTGGACCACTGAGCTACAACCCAGCCCATTTTTTTTACTTTTTTTTTTTTTTGAGACAGGGTCTCACTAAATTACGCAGATTGCCTCTGGTCTCGAACTTGCGATCCTCTTGCCTCTGCTTCCCAAGCTGCTGGGATTATAGGTGTGTGCCACTGTGCCCGGCTGCATGTCTTTTTTGCGAGTGTATCTATCTATATATGTACATCCCAATTTTGCCATAAGGGGAACATATGTGATATTTCCTTTCTTTTCTCCCATTACCCTTTCTTCTTGCCCTCTCCCCCTTTTTTTCAGTTGGCTATCTTTCCTTCCATCGCCCCTTCTATTTTCATGACCTATATATTTTAATATGGGCTGGGATTTAGTTCAGTTGGTAGAGTGCTGCGCTGCAGTCTCTGAGGTCCTGAGTTTGATTCCCAGCACTGCAAAAATGGGAGAAGGACATGGCAATCCATTCCCAAGGCAATCCCAAAACAGTCTGCCATTGAAAACCCTATGAGGGATGCTATGAGTTGGATACCGACTCGCCGGCACCTAACAACAACAACAACAACATATATTTTAATATTGAATATATATTGAAGTCTAACATACACATATGAGATAAAGCATGCAATGTTTTTCTTTCTGGATCTGGCTTATTTCATTTAAAATGATGATCTCTAATACTTTCCATTTTCTAGCACATACCATAATTTTGCCCTTCTTTATGGCTTAATGATACTCCATGGGGTATATATACCACAATTTCATATCCACTCATCTGTTGATAGACACCTAGGTTGATTCCATATCTTGGCTATTATGAATAACACTGCAATAAACATGGATGAGCAGGTATCTCTGTGATATACTGACTTATATCCCATTAGATATATATTGAGTACTATAGACACCTCATATGGTAGTTGTAGTTTTAGATTTTTAAGAAGCCTGCATACTGATTTCCATAGTGGCTGCTCCAATCTTCATTCCCACCAGTAACATAATAGGATTTCTTTCTCCCTGGCTCCTCACCAGAATTTGTTGTTGCTTGTTTTGTTGATAGTAGCCATTCTGAATGGGGTGAGATGATATCTCAATGTAGTTTTGATTTGCATTTCCCTGATGGCTAAGGATGTTGAACTTTTTTTCATATGATTCCTGGCCATTTTTATTTCTTCTTTTGAGGAGTCTCTGTTCAGTTCTTTTGCCCATTTTTTGATCGGATACTTTGCATTTTTAAGCGTTTAATTTTTTCAGCTCTTTATATGTTCTAGGTAGTACTCCCCTATTTGATGTATAGTTGGCAAATATTTTCTCCCATTCTGTAGGCTGTCTCTTCACTCTGATCATTGTCTCCTATGCTGTGCAAAAGCTTTTTAATTTACTGCAATCCCATTTGTCAGTTCTTACTATTGTTTCCGGTGCTACTGAGGTCTTAGTCAGGAAATCATTGCCTATGCTGATGTCTTCAAGAGTTTCTCCCTATGTTTTCCTTTAGCAGTTTCAAAAGTTGAGGTCTTACATTACAGTCTTTGATCCATTTTGAACTTATTTTGTACAAAGCAAGAGAGAGGGATCTAGTTTCAGTCTTCTGCATGAGAATATCCAGTTCTCCCAACACTCTTTGTTGAAGGAGGTGTCATTTCTCCAACTTATATTTTTGGCACCTCTGTCAAATATCAGGTGGCTGTAGCTGCATGGGTTTATTTCTGGATCTTCTATTCTGTTCCATTGACCTGCATGTCTGTTTTTGTGCCAGTATCATGCAATTTTTATTACTATGGGTTTGTAGTATCATTTGAAATCAGGAATTGTGATGCCTGCCCCCTGCATTATTCTTTCTGCTCAGGATCGCTTTAGTGATTCTGAGTCGTTTGTACTTTCATATGATTTGTACTTTCATTTTCAGATTGTTTTCTGTATTTCTGTGAAGAATGTCATTGGGGTTTTGATGGAGAATGCAGTAAGTCTATAGATTGCTTTCAGTAATATAGCCATTTTCACTATATTAATTCTTCCAATCCATGAGCATAGGAGAGCTTTCCATCTTCTGGTGTCTTCTTCAATTTCTTTCTTTAGTGTTTTAAAGTTTTCATCATAGAGGTCTTTCACCTCTTTCATTATTTTATCCCAAGTATTTTATTGGTTTTGAAGCTATTGTGAATGGAATTGTTTTCCTGGTTTCTTTCTCTGCCTAGTCATTGTTGATATGAAGAACAGCTACTAATTTTTGTGTGTTTATTTTGTATCCTGCTACTTTGCTGAAAGTGTTTATCAGCTTTATGAGTTTTCTGGTGGAGTCTTTAGGATCTTTTAAGTATATGAACATATTGTCTACAAATACGGGTAATTTGACCTTTTCCCTTCCAATTTGGATCCCTTTTATTTCTTTCTCTTATGTTATTGCTGTGGCTAATAGTTCAGTTACTCCATTGAATAGAGGGGAGACAGTGGATGCCCTTGTCTTGTTCCTGATTTTAGGTGAAATGCTTTCAGTTTTTTCCCATTTGGTATGATGTTGGCTGCAGATATTTCATATATTGCCTTTATTATGTTGAGGTATGTTCCCTCAATTCCTAGTTTCTTGAAGGATTCTATCATAAAAGAATGTTGAACTTTGCTGAAGGCCTTTTCTGCATCTATTACAGTGATTTCTGTTTCTGAGTCTATTTATATGCTGTATTACATTTTTTATCTTGCATATGTTTAACTAGCCTTACATTTGGAATGAAACCAACTTGATCATAGTGTATGATCTTTTTAATGTGTTATTGAAGTCAATTTGTACATATTTTATTTAGAATTTTTGCATTCAGTTTTGTCAGGTTAATTAGTCTGTAGTTTTCCTTTTTGATTTATCCTTATCTTGTCTTGCTATCAGGATAATACTGGCTTCATAGAATGAATGTCATAGTGTTCCTTCCTTTGGATTTTGTGGAATAGCTTGAGAAGCATTGTTGTTAATTCTTCTTTAAAGATCTTGCAGAATTCAGCAGTGAATCAATCTGGTCCTAGACATTTCATTATTGGGAGACTCTATTACAACTTTGATCTTTCTGCTTATTATAGGTCTGTTTAAGTTGTTTATATCCTCTTGACTTAATTTTGGCAGGTCATATGTGTCTAAGAATTTATCCATCTCATCTAAGTTTTCCAGTTTTTGGAATATAAGTTTTCAATATATTCACTAATTTCCTGGATTTTGTTGGAATCTGTTGTAATGTTCCCTTTTTCACCTCTAATTTTATTAATTTGAGTCTTCTCTCTTTCTTTTTCTTAGTTTGGCTAAGGGTTTGTTGATCTTGTTTATCTTTTCAAAGAGTCAGCTTTATTTCATCAATTCTTTTTATTGTTCTTTTGGTCCCCATTACATTACTTTCTGCTCTGATTTTTATTGTTTCTTTCCCTCTACTGGTTTTGGGTTTTGTTATTCTTTTTCTAAGAGTTTGAGGTACATTATTAAGTTATTTGTTTTAGCCCACTTTGGTTTTTAATGTAGGTCCTCATAGCTATACACTTCCCTCTAAGAACTGCCTTTGCTGTATCCCAAAAGTTCTGGTAGGTTGTATTTTCATTTGCATTTGATTCTAAGAATTTTTTAAATTTTCCTCTCTGATTTGTTAAAGTGCCAATTGATCATTTAAGAATGTATTGTTCATTCTCTATATACTTATATAGTTTCTATAATTTCTCTTAGTATTCATTTCTAGTTTTATTCCATTATGGTCTGATAAGATACACAAAATTATTTCAATTTTTCTGTATTTGTTAAGGCTTGATTTATGGCCTATGATATAACCCATTTTAGACAATGTTCCATAGGCTGCCATGAGGAATGTTTATTCTGTATCTCTTGTGTGGAATATTCAGCATATATGTCTGTTAAATAATTTGATCCATTGTGGTGTTTTGCACTGAAGTTTCTTTGTTGTTTTTTTGTCTGGATGTTCTATTGATGAGAATAGAATATTAAAGTCACCCACTATTATTGTATCTGCACCTATCTGTGCTTTTACACTCAATAGTGTTTTTTTAATGAAGTTGGGTGCAGGAATGTTTGGTCCATATATATTTATAATTGTTATACTTTTTTGATTGATTGTTCACTTTATTAATATGTAGTGACCTTTTTCTCATCAGATTAGTTCTAACTTGAAGTCTACTCTGTCTGATACAAGGATGGATACCCCTCCTTTTTTTGGCTTCCACTTGCTTGGTATATCAATTTGCATCCTTTCACATTCAGTTTGTGGGTGTCCTTGCCAGTGAGATCTGTTTCTTTCAGACAACAAATTGTTGGATCTTGTTTTTTAATCCAGTCTACTATTGTATGTCTTTTACTTGGAGGGTTAAGGCCATTTATATTTGAGGTTATTACTAAGATAGGTTTTTCTGGTTCTTGCAATTATGTTTGGTGTTTTCCTGGCTGGTTCATATACTATTCATTTTTTCTTTCTCCCTTATTTATATTCAGGGTTTGGTGGGTTTTTGAGTTAGACATGACTGATTCTTTCCTAATTCTCTTTAGTTTATCTGTTCCTCACATGAAGTTTATTCTTCCCTTTGTTCTCGTGGTGGAGACTATCTTTCTTCCTCCTGTGTGTGTAGTATTTCTTTAAGTATCTTCAGTGCTGGTTTGGTGGTCATGTATTGCTTTAGTGTATGCTTGTCTTGGAAT
Source organism: Pedetes capensis (assembly GCA_007922755.1). Lineage (NCBI taxonomy): Eukaryota > Metazoa > Chordata > Mammalia > Rodentia > Pedetidae > Pedetes > Pedetes capensis. The sequence continues at coordinate 1,790 of VMDO01025614.1, read as the reverse complement.
GTCTTTATTTCTTTGTTGTTGTTGTTAGGTGTGGTGGAGTCGGTATCCAACTCATAGCGACCCTCTGTACAACAGGGGAAACACTATTGTCAGTGTTTCTCTGCTGTTCATAGGGTTTTCAATGGCAGATTGATTTTTGGGAGGGGGTTGCCAGGTCCTTCTCCCAAGACTACAGCACCTGGTGTTCCCAGGCAGTCTCCCATCCAGGTACTAACCAGGCCTGGCCCTGCTTAGCTTCCAAGATCTAACGGGATCAGATGCCACAGGGCTACAGCTGCAGGCCTTTATTTATTTATCAATTTTAAATGATAACTTTGATGGATATAATAATCTTGGTTGATAATTATTTACTTTCAGAGCTTGGAATATATCATGCTATCCTTTCCTAGATTTTCGGGTTTGAGCTGAAAGGTCTGATGTAATTCTGATGGATTCTCCTTTGTGAGTTGGTGTTTTTCTCTGGCAGCTTTTAGTGTTGTTTCTTTGTTCTATGATTTCTGCATTGTCATGTCTATTTGCTGTTCTAAATGCCTCTTGTGGTTGGATGTCCATTTCTTTCCCCAGATTTGGGAAATTTTCTGCTATAATTTACTGAATAAGTTTTCTATGCCTTTAGTTTTTATCTCAGTTCCTTCTTCTACCCCCTGGATTCCTAGACGGGGTCTCTTGATCATGTCCCAAAGTTCTTGAAAATTATGGACAGTCTCTCTTGTTTTTTCTTTGTTGATATCTGAATGTAGTATTTCCTCATTCTTGTCTTCCATCCCTGATATTCTGTTTTCTGTTTCATGATGCTTTCCACTGTGTTTTTTATTTGGTTTATTGAGTTCTTCATTTCCAACTTTTCTGTTTGGTGTTTATTTTTCACAATCTCAATTTCTTTGTTGAATTTCTCATTCACTTTGCTGCCTTTGTCTTCTATTCTGGTAACTTTCTGACCTAGGTCTTCTACTGATTTCCTTATTTCATTCATTTTCTTGTTTGTGTCCTCTTTGAAGTCATTGGTCATTTTTACAAGTAGACTTTTACATTATTTGACATTTCAACTCTTTCAGTATTGTTGGACCCAGTGGTTAAAGAATCATGGTCTTTCAGAGGAAGCATTGCTTTGCTTTTTCATGTTTCTTGTGTTTATGATTTGTTGTTTTTGCATCTGTAGGGGTATCTGTCAGCTTTTCATGCTGTGGAGGCTTGTGTGTTGCTGTGATGCTGAAAGCTATGGCAATGGTATTTCAAATACCAACAGGGCCACCCATGGTGGACAGGTTTCAGCTGAACTTCCTGACAAAGCACACTAGGGAGAAGGACCAGGCAGCCCACTCCCAAAACAATTAGCCATTGAAAATCCTATGAATAGCAGGGAAGCACTGTCAAATGTAGTGCCGGAAAATGAGCCCCCCTAGCTGGAAGGCATTCAGGAAACAACTGGGGAAAAATTGCCTCCTCATAGTAGAGTGGATCTTAATGATGGGAATGGAATCTCCTTTTGCTGATGTGGCATGAGTCAAAATGAGAAGCAATATAGTGTCTGCAACACTGGGCTCAAACATAAAAAGATCATGTTCATGGCACAGTGTTGAGTAGTGTTTCATTCTGTTGTACATAGGGTCTCTATGACTGAGACCTGACTTAAAGACTCCCAAAAACCCCAGCAACAGGAATTGATATCACTTCCTGTTATATTTGAGGGTTTTCATATTGAGTGGTTTTCTTTTGAGATCACAATCTCCAGGGCCACTCCTAGAGAGGAAGTCAAACCAGTATAACTAGTACAAATCTGACCACACCCA
>VMDO01025613.1:0-27944 GCA_007922755.1 Pedetes capensis | reverse complement strand
TATATATATATATATATCTTGTTAGGTGCCTTTGAGTCAAATCTGACTCATAGTGGCCCTATGTACAACACAACAAAATGCTCCTTGATTCTGTGTCATTCACATGACCTTTTTAATGTTTAAGCCCATTGTTTCGTATACTGTGTCAATCTGTCTAGTTGATGGTCTTCCGTTTTTTCATTGACATGCCACTATCACAAACATGATGTTGTTCTCCAGAGATTGATTCCTTCTGACACCATGTCCAAAATACATCAGGCTCAGTCTAGCCAGTGTAGCTTCTAAGGAGCACTTTGGTTCCACTACTTCTAGGATACATTTTGTTTGTTCTTTTTGCAGTCCAAGGTATCTTCAGCACTATAATTCAAAAGCATCAATTTTCCTGTCTCCCTCTTTCAACATCCAGCTTTCACAACCATATGATAAAACTGAAAATACCATGGCATGAATCAGGCACACCTTTGCATCCACTAGGACATCTTTACTTTTCAGCATGTTAAAGTGGTCTTTTGCAACAGCTCTCCCCATTGCAATGTATCTTTTGATGTCTTGACTGCTGCTTCCATGGGTATTGATTGTAGAAACAAGTAAAGCAAAATCTTGGACAACCTCAATCTTTTCTCCATTTATCATGTAGCTGCTTACTGACCCTGTTGTAAGAATTTTTGTTTAGTTGATGTTGAGATGCAATCTATACTGATGGCTGCGTTCTTTCATCTTCATCACTAAATATTTCAAATCCTCTTCACTTTCTGCAAACAAATTTGTGTCATCTACATAATGCAGGTTGTTAATGAGTCTTCCTCCAATCAAGATGTCATGTTCTCTTTATAAAGTCCAGCTTCTCAGGTTATTTGTTCAGCATGGAGATTTAAGAGCTATGGTGAAAGGATAAAGCCCTAACAAACACCTTTCTTGACTTAAACCATGTACTGTTTCCATGTTTGGACTCCTTGTCCACATACAGATTCCTTATGAGTACAATTAAATGTTCTGGTATTCTCATTCTTCGTAATGTTATCTGTAATTTATTGTGATCCACGCGAATACTTTTGCGTAGTCAATAAAACAAAAATAGACATCTTTCTGGTATTCTCTGTTTTCAGCTAAAATGCATCTGACATCAACAGAGATGTCCTTAGTCCATGCCCTCTTCTGAATCCTGCTTGATTTTCGATCAGTTCCTTGTCAATATACTGCTGCAGTTGCTTTTAAATGATCGTTAGCCAAATTTTACTTGTGTTTAATCAAACCTGGTCCTCAGAGAGTGTGGAGTAACACTCTACCAACTCAGCTAAACCTCAGACCTAAACATGTCTTACAGAATGCCTTTATGTAGGACAATTGTAACTTTGACTGAAGTGCTCTGATAACGTATTGTTTGTTTTTTGTTTTCATATCAACTTGCACACTCCAACTCTTTGTTGCATTGTTGGATGTTAAGATAAACAATGCAGGCACAAAATGCTGTCTACTTTGTTCCTTTAGCTGCTTAATGGACAAACAGCATAAAAATGAAAAGAAATGGGAAAGGGTAGTGGATAAAACTCCTCAGGACTCCTTCTATCAGATAATGAAATTCAGGGAGAACAGTAATCAGTTTACAGTGAAAATGAACTATTTGTAGCAAGTTTGATAAACTGTTATCATTCCAGGCAGTTTGAGGTAATGCAATTTCTGTGTATGAATGCAGTGATTACCAGATGTTATTTGAATTGTTAGAAAATCATTAGATCAAGCACTTGGAGATGTGACAGATCCACACTTATTTATTTACACCTAGGGTAAAAATCATGACAACCATAAAAAGTATAAAGGTTAAAAACCATACTAAAGAAGGGATGTTAAATAATCAATGCAGAATTTCCCTTTCTGGTTTTAACCAAAAAGCCATGAACATAAATATAAATCATGATGAGGTTTACCTTCATACAACCCTGTCACATAAAATCACAATGCAAACAATAAGCACTTTTTATAAGTTAAAATATAAATTAAGTTGAATCAAAAGAGTGTATAGCGGCCATGAAAATTTACGTAAATTTTAATGTTTAGAAAGTTCATAAAAGTTCATGTGAAAAAAAATTATGCTGAAAAAATATGAAACATATGTTTCATCCATGCTTTTCTGTATTTTGAATGGATAAACAGATAAGTATGAGACACATAAGATTTAGTTATCTCTTGATATAGATGCACCAGGGAAAAATGCCATGTAGTCACTCTGATACTTGGATTATAACAGCTAAACTAGATGATGTACAGAATACATAAAAATGTCATTACCCTATTCAAGGATATTTTCATATGTGGTAAATGAAAAACAAAAAACAAAACAAAACAAAAAACTATTATCCATTACATGTGGGACCCCTCAATACTGCATTATGAGTTTATTTCATATGTATAACTTTCCCTAATGGTTGAGGAAAATTTTAGAGGAAAAGATATTATGCTCATAAAGGATCTGTTTCATTTGCTGAACAGACTCAATCTTCCTTTTACATGGGGCAACCAAGTTTAAATGTTTCATCAGCAATTCAATCTAATTCAAAGAAAACTAAACTCATCATCTTCTTCCCAATAGTCCTGATCCATTTTCATGCTTCCTGTTTTGTTTAATGGTATCATCATTCACCCAATCAACAATTTCAAGATCCTGGACTCCTCATTAATTTTCCTTCTCTTTCATCATGTCATCAAATCCTATTGGTTTCAACTTGATAAAGTATTTAACTTTCTTTTGCTTTCCATTAAAGCAGCCATGTTTAGGATAAGGTTGAAATGTGCGTATTTTACAAGTTCATAACCAGCCTGTCCATCACAGTGAGACTTCATCTAAAAAAATGTATTTATCTTGTCACTGTGTCTTCTTATAGACCAATTTATTTTTAAAATCCCTTTTTCTCATCTATCCTAAATGTTGCTGTTTCAGCAAACTTTTTATAGTTCATACTGACATATGGCAGTGCTAGTAAGGTTGAAATCCAGCAGCATGTAACAGACTAATAACAACATTTTAAAGGATTATAGGCATTTCTTTTTCTCCTCCAACTAAGATATGTGATTTTTTTTATCAAGTTTATCCCAAGGACAGCCTGCTACTGTGAATATAGTTGTATCAGCTGGAATTTAGCTCAGTTGGTAAAGCACTGCTCTGCAGTCTCTGAGGTCCCAACTTTGATTCCCAGCACCTCAAAATGGGAGAAGGACGTGGCAACCCACTCCCAAGGTAATCCCAAAACAGTCAGCCATTGAAAACTCTAAGAGGATCTCTATGAGTAGGACTCCACTCAACAGTACTTAACAACAACAAGCCTTTTGTTAGAGTAACTAAGTACTTGAAAATCAGTTACAGTAAATAATGAGTGACAGTCAACTTAAAAGAAGGAAAAAGTTTATATTAGCTCACCTTAGAGGATGTGGTTCATAATCATTTGTCCCTGATGCACTGGGTCTTGCTGCGGCCTCATGTTGTAGTGGGAAGTAAGTGGTGAAGCGAAGTTGCTCACCTCTTGGTGGCCTAGAGGCAAAGACAGAGACTGTCACTGTGGTCCCAATATTCCCTCCAAGGGCGTGCCTGATGATGTAATCACTTCCCACTAGGCCCCACCTTTCGAGGTTCTACCACCTCCCAGTAGTGCCATGGAATGATGAACAAAGTCTTTAAAACATAGCCTGTTGGGAAACATGACATATTCAAATCAGCAAGGGTGCAAACTGAAGTTGGAGGAAAGGTTTAGATCACTTTCAGGCATATTTGAGTCATTAAATATTAGTTCAGATTCACAAACAACGGTGTAGTTGTATCAGGCTTGTGGATGCACCACTCAGATTTTTCTTCAAGAGAGAAATGGAGATCTACATCTTCTATATATCTGGGAAATACACAAGTGATCAAACTGAGATTGTCTTTTCTCAGGCTGTATCCTGCTAATGAATTATGACCAAGAGAGTCCTAGGACCAGGTGATTCCTAATCAACCTTTCTACCAACTTCTTTAAGAGCTAACCTTTGACCCGGAGCACTCTGTTACTCTGCACTGTCCTCTGAAGCTCTTTTCTCCTTTTCTTATTTCAAAGATCCCAGCCTGTAATCTCCAGCAAAGGGCCCTCTCTGCACACCTATGCTCCTTTCATCCTTCTCAGATGTCCTCTCCACACATCTGTGTAAGTAGGATAATAGCATTTTTTTATTTGCTACTCTGGGAACCCAAATTACCCAAAAATGTCCCAACTTACATCAGCAGTTCTGTTATTATAATGGGATGGAGAAAAGATTTAGCTCAGTTGGTAGAGAGCTGCTCTGCACTCTCTGAAGCCCTAAGTTTGATCCCTAGCACAGCAAAAATGGGAGAAGGACCTGGCAGCCTACTTCCAAAACAATCATCCACTGAAAATCCTGTGAATAGCAGAGAAGCACCAAGCGCCAACATAATGCTAGGCATGGCATAGTGTTAAGTGTATTGCTCTGTTGTACATAGGGTCTCTATGAGTCAGAAATTGACTTGATGGCACCTAATAAGAACAAAAGCACAAACAACAGTATTATGATCATAAAGAGGAGCTGAACTTATAATAATGAATAAGGAGCTTTTAGTCATCTCCTGTAGAAGTGACAAACTTTCAATAGTTTTAGAACCCACAGAAAGTCATTAAATAATCAGGTTTAACTAAATTGGAGCAGTAGTAGTTTATTGAGAAAAAATAATATTCTCAGGTAAAGTCTATGAATCATAGCACATAAACAACTTTGCTTTGGGAACCTCCCAAATAATTATGACAAAAAATAAAGAAAAACATTCAGTCAATAGGTTCTGATATTAAATAGCATCAATTCAAATGTCTTTTGAAGTTAACTACTTTTGGGATTCTGAGCCAGTCAGTAAATTTTCTTCAGGCTCTGCTTCTTGATCCATTGAAAATGGACATGAATAGTTTTTCTTTCATAATTTGATCATATAGAAAGCCCTGACATAGGAAAGTAAAATGTTTAGCAGAGTTCCTAACACAAAGGAAGCATTTACTCTTTCTCCTCTCCTTTTTCTTCTTGATATTTCTATCATATTTCCACTGCTGTTGCAACCTACTACTATTACTATTACTATTTTTTGCAATTTCCTCAGTTACTTCTTTCTGTTAGAAGTTCCAGTGCTGAAACAAATGTTCTCTACCTCTACATACTTCTATCCTCTATTTTGTCAACGTTTGTAGGTTGGTAAAACAAAATTATACTTGACTCTTTGTGAGAAGTTTGTAATAGCTTTCAGCTATACCTAGAGTGACAGGTCTATAGACAGTCCCAAAGTTGTATATTAGAAATTTTGTACAGCACTGTTAAATTTTAGATCATCATTTTTCATGTTCACGTACTTCCAATGTGTTTTCTATATTAGTGAGTTATTATTATTGTTATTATTATTATTATTATTATCATCATCATCATCATCATCATCATCAACAGCAGCAGCAGCAGCAGCAACCTTACCTGAGATTTCTAGGAATCTGATTGACACTCCCTTTTCATCATCAGAATTGTTGAATAAGACCAAAAGAAGAGCCTAAAAATTACTCACTCTTCATTGAATGATATCATTAGTGGGCAGATCTGGTTCTTTGGATACCAGTATAAAAAAAAGGGGCGAGGTGAAGACATTATTGATTCTTTGGGAAAACTGCTTAATCATTTTATGTCTCAGATTTCTGCTAAATAAGATTAATAATAATGTTAATTCATAGGTTTGTTGTGATGATCAAATTATATATGTAAACTGCTTAATATCATGGCTCTTACATGGGGTGATGTAAGGGGAAACATTAGATAGAGAATATGAGGTACACAGTATTATCTATTGTGCCATCTGATTAGATGATTAAAATTTCTCTTCATAATTTCCAGACAAGGAAGGCCTCTGAAACTCTCATTTAGGAACAATTTTTCTCTTCCTCTAACCTGTGATGGAGTAGCTACCATTGGATTGAACAATAGTCCCTGTCCTGTTAAAGATATCTAGTTATAAAAGTCTCAGTAATTAAACTCATGCTCCAGTGAAGGCAATTCAGCAAGCAATAAAGCTCAGGACAGAAGCCATATCATGTCAACAGTTGCGGCTGCCGTTTGAAAATATGTTACTAAACTCTGGTAGAAAGAGTTTTAATGGGAGCTAGATTAAGGCACTGAGCTGTTACAACTGTGGCAGTTTCTTAAAGGAAAAAATAAGAGCAAGTGGGAAAAATTTCCACAACCCTGAACTCAAAGCCATCAGTATCTTGCAACCTAAAGCTCATTGCTAAAGAATAACTAAACAATTATTTGATAATATAAAGAGCAATCAGAAATAACATGATACTTTGGCAAGTACACATCAGAGGAAAAGATGAAAACAACTTTTTGTTTTAGTACAATTATTGATGGTGCATAATTTATCAATGTGTGCTTCAATGAATTGTACATGGTAAAAACACTGCTCAGATAATGAAAACAGAACATTATTAAACCCCCAGAAATACTTTCCCTTATTTGCAATCACTATTGCTTAAAGGACATAGCAGCCCACTCCCAAAATAATCAGCTATTTAAAACCCTATGAATAGCAGAGAACCACTGACATAGTGCCAGGCATGGCACAGTGTTGGGAGTGTTTCCTACTGTTGTATATAAGGTCTCTGTTAGTCAGACTCAATGGCACCTAACGACAACAACAGTCTCCTAAAGGTAATATTCCAACTTCGACACCATCAATGTGTTTTTGCATGTTTCTCCGGTTAATATAAATGGAATAATCTATAGTTTGTGCTATGTATCTGGATTATTTTATTCAATGTTATATTTGTGAGATTTAAACATATCTTTGCATGTTGTTACTGTTATTTATTCTCACTACTATAAATTATTTAATTTGGTTAATGTGATAAAATTATACATCCATTAAACAATAAATTTGTACTGTGTTAACATTTTTGCTTATTTTGAATAGTGCCACCATAAACATTCTTGTACATATTATTTCACAAGCATTTACATGAATTCCTAATTAGTATACAGTAATCTCCCCTTGTCTACACTTTTTGTGGTTTCAGCTACCCACAGTCAAACATCATCCCAAAAGAGTAAATGGAAAATTCCAAAAATAAAAATTCATAATTTTTAGGTTAAGCTCCATTCTAAGTAGCATCATGAGATCATGTCCTGCATATGCATGATGTATCCGCTATCCACCTATTAGTTACTTAGTAGATTTCTCAGGTACCAGATACACTACTGTATTGTTAGGTGCCATTGATTGGTGTCCGACTCATAGCAACCCTACTTATAACAGGTGAAGCACTATTGTTACTTCTACTCTGCTATTCATAGGATTTGTAATGGCAGATTGATTTTTGGGAGTGCGTTACCAGGGACTTCTCCCAAGCATACAGTATCTGGTGTTCTCAGGTGGTCTCCCATCCAAGTACTAATAAGGCCCAACCCTGCTCAGCTTCTGAGATCTGAGGGGATCGGATGCCACAATGGTATGGCTGCAGGCACATTATTGTATTATCATGCTTGAATTCATGTAACTATTGTTTTACTTAATAATATTCACAAAGTGCAAGAATAGATCTGATGCTGGCAATTCAGATATAGCAATGGAAAGCCCATAAAATGCTTTCTTTAGGCATTGTATCATATCATTGCAAGAAGTATGAGCATAGTGTAATAAGATATTTTGAGAGAAAGAGAGCAGAGACAAAGTGATAGAGAACATATTCATCTCTTATTAGAGAAAATTGCAATAACAGTTGTTATATTTTATCAACAAGGTTGTTATACATCCAAATTTATAAATTCAACATTTTCATTAGTATGGATGTTTAGGAAAATCATAGCATATATAAGGTTTAGTACTATCAGCATTTCAGGCACCTAGTAGAGATCTTGGACTATATCCCCTATGGTTAAGAAGGGCTTACTATATGTGTAATTGTTATTTCCTAGACTATGTGTATGTTAAAATTTAGTGTTTTCTACATATTTTCTAAAGTAGTTAAACCAAGTAACACTTTTCACCAGGAATGTATAATAGTTATAATTTCTCCACATTCTCATCAACCCTCGATATTAGCTCCTTTTAAATTATATTTACTTTATAGGAATACGGTGGGATTGATTTGTATTTTCCTAATGACTAGTGATGTTTGACATATTTCCTGAAGTTATTTGTTCATTTATGTTGTTGTTGTTAGGTACCATCCAGTCAAGTCTGACTCATAGTGACACTATGTACAGCAGATTAAAACACTTCCCCATATTATGCAAGGCACACGATCTTGTTTATGTGTAAGCCCACTGTTGCAGACACTGTGTCAATCCATCTGGTGTAGGGTTTTCCTTTTTTGCACTGCCCTGCCACTCTTTCAAACATGATGTCTTTCTCTACGGATTTGTCTTTCCTGACTACATGTCTGAAATATGTAAGACACAGTCTAGCCATCCTTGCTTCCAAAAGCACTCTGGTTGAACTTCTTCTAGGACAGATTGGTTGGTTCTTTTGGCAGTCCATGGTATATTCAAAAAACATCTCTAGCACCATAATTCAAAAACATCAGTTCTTCTCCTGCCTCCCTTGTTCAATGTCCAGCTTTCACAACCATATGATGCAAATGAAAACACCATGGCATGAGTCAATCATACCTTCCTCTTCAATGTGACATTTTTACTTTTAAATACTCTAAAGAGCTTTCGACAAAGCTTTTCTCAAAGACATGTGTCTTGATTTCTTGACAGCTGCTTTCATGGGTGTTGATTATAGAGGCAAGTAAAGCAAAATCATAGACAACCTCAATCTTTTCTCCATTTATTGTGAAGTTACATACTGACCCAGTTGTAAGGATTTTTGTTTTGTTGATGTATAGTCACAACCCATATTGAAGGCTATGATCTTTGATATTCTTCCGTAAATGTTTTAAATCTTCATTTTCAGCAAGCGGAGTTGTGTCATCTGCAAATGCAGGTTGTTAATGAGTTTTCCTCTAATCCTGAAGCTGCAATCTTCCTCATAAAGTCCCACTGTTCAGATTATTTACTCAGCATATAAATTGAAGAGATATGGTGAAAGTATACAGCCCTGACATACACCTTTCCAACTTTAAACCAGGCAGTGTCTCTTTGTTCATTTTGAACAACTGCCTTCTGGTTCATGTAAAGATTCCTCAGGAGTACAATTAGGTGCTCTGGTATTCCCATTTTTCAAAGTGTTATATATAATTTGTTGTAATCCACACAGTCAAATGCCTTTGCATTGTCAAAAAAACATAGGTAGACATCTTTCTGATAATCTCTACTTTTAGCTAATATCCACCTGACATCAGCAATGATGTCCCTGGTTCCCCACCCTCTTTTGAAACCAGCTTGATTTTCCAGCAATTTTCTGTCTGTATACTGCTGTAGTCGCTTTTGAATGATCTTTAATAAAATTTTGCTTGCATGTGATATTAATGATATTGTCTGATAATTTCCACATTCAGTTGGGTCCCCTTTTTTGGGAATAGGTACAAGTATGGATCACTTCCAGTTAGTTGACCAGGTAGCTGTTTTCCAAATCTGTTGACATAAACATGTTAACACCTCCAGTGCTGCATCTGTTTGTTGAAACATCTCTGTTGGTTTTCCATCAATTCCTGGAGCATTGGGTTTTGCCAGTTCTTTCAAGATGGCTTCTACTTTGTCCTTCAATACCATTTGTTCCTCTTCATATGCAACCTCTTGAAATGGTGAGTCATCTACCAATTCTTTTTTTGTATAATGACTCTGTGTATTCCTTCCATCTTCTTTTGAGGTTTCCTGCATCTTTTAATATTTTCCCTCTAGAATAATTTATTATTGCGACTGGAGGCTTGAATATTTTCTTCACTTCCTTAAGCCTGAGAAACACAGAGCATGTTCTTCCCTTTTGGTTTTCTGCTTCCAGCTCTTTGCACATGTCATCCTAATATTTGTTTTTGTCTTCTCAAACTGCCTTTGAAATCTTCTATTTAGTTCCTTAACTTCATCATGTCTTCTTTTTACTTTAGCTGCTTGATGTTTGAAGACAAGTTCCAGGGTCTCTTTTGACATGCTTTGGTCTTTCCTTTTTTTCCTGCCTATTTAATATACTTTTGCTTTCTTCATGAATGATATCTTGGATGTCATGCCACAACTTGTCTGGTCTCCTATCATTTGTTTCTAAGGCATTAAGCCTGTTCTTAATGTGGTCTCTGAACTCAGGTGGGATATACTCAAGGTCATACCTTGGCTCTCATACACTTGCTCTAATTTTCTTCAGCTTCAGTTTGAACTTGCATAAGAAAAGTTGATGGTCGGATCCACAGTCAGCACCTGGTCTTGTTCTGATATTTGATATAGAACTTTTCCATCATCTCTTTCCACATAAGTAGTCAATCTGGTTTCTGTATATTCCATCTTGAGAAGTCCATGTGTATAGTCACCATTTATGTTGGTGAAAAAATGTATTTGCAATGAAAAGGTCATTGGTCTAACAAAATTCTATCATGCGATCTCCAGCATTGTTTCTTTCACCAAGGCCATATTTTCCATCTACTGAGGCTTCTGCTCTTGTTTCTAACCCTTGCATTCCAGCCACCAGTGATTATCAGTACATCCTGATGGTATGTTTGATCTATTTGAGATTGCAGAAGCTGGTAGAAATCTTCCCTTTCTTCATTTGTGGGCTTAGTGGTGGGTGCATAAATTTAAATAATAGTCACATTAACTGACCTTCCTTGTAGGCATATGAATATTATTCTATCACTGACAGCATTGTATTTCAGGACAGATCTTGAGATTTCTTTTTTGATGATGAATATAATACCATTTCTCTTTAGTTTATCATTCCCAGCAGACTAGACCATATGATTATCTGACCCAAAATGGTCCATGCCTGTCCATTTTAGCTCATTGATGCCTAGAATGTCAATGTTTATGCACTCCACTTTCCTCTTAATGATTTCTAATTTTCCTAGATTCATACTATGTACATTCCATGTTCCAATTATTAATGGATGTTTACCATTGTTTCTCCTCATTTTAAGTTGTGCCACATCAGCAAATAGAGGTCCCTGGGGCTTTACTGCATTTCCATCATCAAGATAGAGGCAACTCTTCCCCAGTAGTCTTTTGAGTGCCTTCCAACCTGGAGGGCTCATTTTTTTGTCACTATATCTGACAGTGTTTCTTTTCTATCCATAGGGTTTTCAATGGCTAGTTGTTTCAGGAGTGGTTCACGAGTGCCTTCTCCCTAATGTGTCTTAGTCGGGAAGCTCAGCAGAAACCTGTCCACCATGAGTGACTCTGGTGGTATCTGAGATTCCAGTGGCATAACTTTCAGCCTTATTGTAATACTCAAGCCCCCACAGTGTGGCAAATTCACAGATGTGTAGGTGTGTTCATTTATATTGTGTTATAAACTATAGTATTCTGGGACCTCTGGCCTCTAACATGCAATCCTCCTTCCTCTGCCTCTTCAATTGTTGCGGCATTGCACCCAGTTTATACAGGATTCGTCAAGTAAAAAAATGTTGAAATGCTGAACAGATAACTAAATTCTAGTAATTATGGAGGAGAGAAACAAGGGAGGTGATGCAGTCTACAAAAAGATAATATGAGGGATCCCTGTGAGGAAAACATTCTGTATCCTGACTGTGATTATAGACCTATGGTTCCACATATGTGGTAAATTGTTTAGAACTGAATGTACATAAAAATAAGTATACAGAAAACTGGTGAAATCTGAATAAGGTTGGAGGACTAGATCAAAATCAATGTATTATTTGTTTGTGGTATTGTACTATAATTATGCAAATGTATTACCATTGGTGAATGGTATGTCAAATTTTTCTATATTGTTTTTCAACTAATCTGATTCTATAATTATCTTAAAATAAAATGCTAAAAATACACATATAAAATGTTTTTTTGAAAAAGTTTACAAATATTATTAGAAGAGTTAAATCTAAACATAAATATTATTAATAGCCAAATAAGTTCTAACACAACATAAAGAATAATTCATTATAACAAAGAAGTAAAAAGTATAATCAATATGAGCATAACCACATGGCCTCAAAATAAAAGTTGCTACTTATCAGTAAATCAACAAAGCCATGTCTATATCATTTCCTCTACTTAACTTTTCATTTTTGAATTGAAAGGGGATGATTTGTCATTTGGTTCACTCTGTGATTATGACCATGGGCTGTTGGGTATTTACTGATATAAGTTAATGTAAAATTTCTAGGATTTGTAGATAGATTATATAAACGTAGAGATTGTCATTTGGATTTTTTACAAAGAACATTTTTCTTTTTCTTTTTCTTTTCAGTATAGTAAATGGTACAGACAATATTTATTAAAAGATAGTACACCCTGAAGAAGTGAAAATGGGCAATAAGAAAGATTTGCCCAGAACACTTTCAGTATGTAAAGTTTGCTAATGTTCATTCATTTTGAGTAAGAATAATTAATATTGCTCTTGTAATATTAATTATTCCTATAGTCTTATTGGGCTGGGATTTGGCTCAGTAGGTAGAGCACTGCGCTGCAGTCTCTGAGGTCCTGAGTTCAATTCCCAGTACCGCACAAATGGGAGAAGGATCTGGCAATCCATTCCCAAGGCAATCCTGAAACAAACAACCATTGAAAACCCTATGAGGGTCACTATGAGTCGGATACAAACTCGACGGCACCTAACAACAACAACAACATAGTCTTAATATTCCCTATCATTCTAATTTCAGAACATAGGGCTCTGATACATTGTTCAATACCCAGGCAGACATAAGTAAAAATATTATTTACCTTTTAAATCTGCAAATATTATTTGGTCTGTTCAGTTCCAATATCATTTCTTAATAATATCTGAAGGTACTCCTTATAAGGCAGAACTTTGTAAAAGAGATTTTAGATGATTTGAGGAGTTTGGAGTATGTTTTAATGAATAAGTTATCTTGTACATTTTTCTGTCTGTCATTTATCATTCATCGACCTAATCTTCTAAAGCATCAGTGGATATAAATATAGCTATAGTTTCTTTTCATTGATTAATTCATCAAACATTTATGGATAGGTTACTATATGAAATAAGAAAGTAGACAGCAAGGAGAAAACAATGATCAATGTGATTACATTATGATGCTTTGGTTTTCTGATAAAATATAGTGCTTTTGATTTATTGAGGTTCATACACAAATTTTTCTGGTTCAGGAAAAGTCTCATATTTCTTCTTTATATGCTTCACTAATCTCTAGCCAATTATGATTTAAAAGTTTTTTGTGCAATTTTGCCTATAATCATAGTTATCTGAAGTTAATGTATAAATTTTGCTAAATTGTCAACTACTTCATATGTGTCCAATCTAATTTTAAACTTTGAAAGTTGACATGTTTACTATAGGAATATACATTTTATTAATTTTGTGTTACTGGCCTACCTATATTTAAGTTTCTATTCATTGTTTTACAAAATACAGAATAAACTGCATTTACTTATCTTCAGTGTGATGTCTTCCTCAAAGTATCTCTTATATTTAAAAACTTGAATATGCTATTCTGTCAAATTACTTTTGAGCATATTTTATCAAAAATGTTTTTAAATTTTTCTTATATTTGGAAAAAGATGAGAAAGTCTTACACAACAAATATGGGTATAACATTAACATTTTTAATCATTCATTTTTCCTCTTCTTATTGTAAAAATTATCAGCATATGTTGTTTCATTTGATTATTGTCAAACACTCTCTACTTCCATCATTATCTAAAAATAAAAGCTTGGTGGGCACAGTGACACACACCTGGAATCCCAGGAAATAAGGAGCAATAGGTAGGAAGATTGCAAGCTCAAGGCCAGAGGCAGCCAGTGTAACTCAGGGAATCCTGTTCCAAAATAAAAAGTAAAAAAAAAAAATAGACTGGAGGTGCAGTTGAGTGGTAGAACACTTCCAAAAGTATACATGAGGCCCTGCTTCCAAACCCCCAGTACTGAAAAAACCTCATAATTTAGCTGTTTAATATTTTATTTATATTTATGTTTATGTTTATAGTACAGTTCTATGCTCACGTATAAGTAACACCATATTCATAAGAGTACTTGAGATTAAATATCATATTAACATAGTATATAACAAAGTCTTTAAAAATTTATTTTTGTAGCACCAGGCACAGTAGTGTGCACCTGTAATCCCAGTGATTTGGGAGGCAGAGGTAGAAGGATCACAAATTTGAGGCCAGAGGCAGACTATGTAACTTAGAGAGACCCTGTCTCAAGATAAAAAACAAGCTAAGCAGCTGGTGGTGCAGGTGAATGGTAGAACTCATGCTAAGTATATGTGAGGCTTTGGGTTCAACCCCCTAGCACTGCAAAAAATAAAAATAAAAATAAAATAAAATAAAGTAAAAAGGAAAGAGAAGAAAGACAAAGTAAAGAAAAAGACAGAAATTTACTTTTAGAAGCATTTCCCAAACTGCGAGGTAAAGAAAAGGCAAAAGTTACGAAACTGTATCTTTCTGGAAATTATTTTGTTAAAACTTTATGTTATTATACATATATTGCATATATAGTAAACAGGCTCATTTTTGCAAAATAAGCTAGTTGTACTTAATATAAATTAAGCTGAATACATGTTTAATTAGGAGTCTTCTCTGCCATGTCTCCTTGGAGAATTTTTTTTATTACTTTGCCTGATTTCCAGTTTCAGTCAACATTGTCAGAATATTCAGATTTTTCAATTGTAGCTACACATGAGCTTTCATAAACAAAATGAAATAGCATATTATTGCACATAAATCAAACTTATTTCTACTGAAGTGTTTTTAATAATGGGGACTTGATTTTAATTTTCTTTTTTTTCCCCTTTACTGATAAATGTTGATGGGGTACAGGGTAATACAGTACTTGCTTTTTCCATTATGCAACTATTATATCACTTTTGGTCTCGCTTTCATCAATTTACAAAGTTTATGGAACCTTTTGACTAATATGTAGTAAAATATTTATGCATATCTGGTTTATATTCCCTTGTTTTTCCCATGTACTCATGAAGTTGCATCATTTACATTGAGATTATCTTCTCCCCCTTTATTCTTATACATTATTTCTCCTCCCCTTCCCACTTACCATAACCTTCCCTACCTTTTGATAGTCCCTTCTCTGCTTTCTACTATTATATTTTCCTTTCTTCACTGCTTAATGGTGCATGTTTATATATCAACTTATATATAGGGTTTTCCTTCCTTTTAATCTTATTTTTGTGTGTGGTACTAGGGTTGAACCCAGTGCTTCACTGATCTGCCCCCACAGCCTATGTGTTACATTTATTTCCAGACAGAATTTCAATAAGTTATGCAGGCTGCCTCTGGCCTCAGATTTGCAATCCTCCTGTATCAGCTTCCTGAGTGGCTGGAATAACAGGTAATGCATCATCAGACTGGACTAGGTTTTAAGTCTTAAGAGGCATAAGAGATTTTTCTTGCTGTATAAGGACAGTTGTATCTACTCTGTACATAATTTCTGAATTATCAAGATGTTTGAAATAAATATTCATATAAAATAAGTACTTAACAATATAAAGTATGCCTATTAAATGCAATTTATGCAGACATGGAAACGTGAACTTTTTATTACAAATACTCAAAACTCATAGGACTATTCTTTTCATTTATTTTTCATTTACATGTCTTTCCATTCCAACATGCTTACGATAACTTAAAAAATTGCAAATGTTATCAAGGAAGATATAACAGATATGCAAGAAAAATGTAGGGAAAAGAACTCAGTGAATTTAAAGTAGTATTTAAATAGTAGTTACTGCACACAATGTGCAGTTTTAAAGTTTGAAAAGAATTGATAAAACTCCCTCAGGAAAGAAAAAGAGCAAACTATGCAAAAGTAAAAGTAACCAAATAGATAATAAAATAGGAATTTTGTTATATGTATAAAGATATAAAACTAATGAGCTATTTGCAAATAATATCAAAAGAGAAAAAAATAACAGGGAAGTAGGAAATGAGGAATACAAATAAAGAGAAAAGCAATTTAAGGATCAACAAATTGAAGAGAATTCCACTTCAAAATCCCTTTCTCATAACTCTTATGTACAGATGTATTTTGATACAAAAGCTTTTGAGAATTTGTAAATGTAATGTATACATATTACTATGATGTTTCTAATAAGAATTAAATGATTCATGATATAAAATATTCTTCACTTTTGTAAAACAGGCAACCTTCTGTTATATTTTAAGAGCTTATTATAAGTTTAGAAAAATTGGCACACATACAGAAAATTATTTGCAAATACCATTGTTAAAACTACATTTCAGAAAGTCAAATTCAGTTTCATATAGTGGAAATTATACTTTATAAGCAAGTAAAACTTTTTTATTGGAAATTTTTAATGTACACCTTAATGTGATTCATTCTGACATGCTTTTCATTGTGACATTTCCATATATGCATTTTGATGTACATTATTCATATTGGTTCCCCCTTACCCTCCCGTATGCTTCCCTCCTCCCACCCTCCCCATCTAAGTCTTCTCTATCTTTTAGCAAGTAAAACTTTTTAGGAATGGAAATAGAGTTCAATATTAGTATATTCAACAGAATCAGTAGAAAAATATCATTTGCATATTAATTTGTGACAAAACATTTTTAATAAAATTACTAGAGATTAAACATAAAAATTTTCTTGATGATTACATCTTTGGCAGGGTGGAAAATATACAATTCCAGAAGACTTGTAGCTTTTCTTCCTTCCTTTCTTTCTGGCACTTATAGGTGAATCAAGGTCCTTGCAAGTGTACTACAATTGAGCTGCACCTCCAGCCCCTTTTTCATTTTTAAAACTGAGACAGGGACAGGGTCTGGCTAGGTTACAGAAGTGGTCTCCAGCATTGACTCTGAGATCCTCCTTCTTCTGCCTCCCAAGTCACTGTGATTAGACTTTTAGCTGCTTCTATAATTAAGAAATAGCAAATGTTTTCCCATGAGACTTATGGCTAGGTTTTTATTCACACTGAATGTTGATAGTCATGGAAACAGATAGATATTAGAGTTTACCTAAGTAGGAGGCAATATATTGTTTCTTTTTAAATTTTGGGGTAGGACATTTATCACTAAAACTTAAAATGCTCAATTGGCAATATCATGCAATTGTTCTTATACATTACTGAGTCCAATGTGTTGCTAATTTACATATTGTCATAAGGTTTCTTAATACCACTGTGACCAGTCAAGTCATATACATAAGCTAAAAATCTGAGGGGTTTTGAATTTTCATCATTAATCTACTTGTCAAAGTGAATCTTATATTAAATGCTATTTTTTCTTTTTCTCTTCTTGGTAAGCATTTTTTTGTTAATCTTGTTTTGTCTTCTAAAAGATTTTTAAGACATATATTAACAAACATAACAGTGAAAATACTGTTTTTAAGTATCTTTCTTCATTGTAACTATTGTGTTTCATTGTTTTTTCTTTCCCTTCACCTAAGGTTTATAATTCTCCCACTGTAAATATATCATTTACTTTTGGACACAACAGTGTTATTTCTTGAAAATAAGCATGTCTCCTTATACACATATTTTCTATTTTTTTTTTCATTTTAAACTAGTCATCATATTTTGCAACTGTTTTTGAATTATTTATGAAGATGACCTATTATTTTATTTGTAGACTATCAACATATGCAAATGTACTGATAAATATACCAGTGTTAATTATCCTTAAATTCCAAGGATTAAGGCTACTCAGTTGTGTTGCTTTAATTCTTTAAAATACTGTTGAAATTTATTTTCTAAGGTCTTATTTAGAATTTATTGTGTTTCTGTAAGTGAAATTAGCTTACAGAGAGAGAGAGAGAGAGAGAGAGAGGGAGTTGTTATCATTGGGTTGTCTGGATGTCATGCAAATGAGCTTTCAAGCATTTTCTATTTTCCATCTTGTAAAATAGTTTAAATAACACAGATGTAAAAATTTTTAAGGAGATGATGATTTTCAACACATATTATAACTTGCATAATATTTGTTGTTGTTGTTAGGTGCTCTTGAGTCAGGATAACTCATAGAGACCCTCATAGGGTTTTCATTGGCTGATTGTTTCAAGACTGCTTCTGGAGTGGATTTCCATATTCTTCTGTTTTTGCAGTGCTGGAGATCTGAGAACTCTGTAAGGTAGTCAGAAAAGAAGGCCCTTAGTCTTAAATGATTGTTTTTCTATTTTAACCTTTCTATAGCGTAACTTGTGTGCCGGGATTTAGCTCAGTTGGTAGAGCACTGCTCTGCAGTCTCTGAGGCCCAGAGTTCGATTCTAGGCACCACAAAAATGGAAGAAGAACATGGCAATCCACTCCTGAGGCAATCCCAAAATAATCAGCAACTGAAAACCCTATGAGGGTCACTATGAGTTGGACATGTCTCCCAGGCACCTAACAACCACCACCACAACAACAATAACATAGCATAACCTGCAACAGTACCACCGTGGCATCCAATTCTGTCAGATTTTGGAAGCTAAGCAGGGTCAGACCTGGTTAGTACTTGGATGGGGACTGCCTGGGAACATCAGGTGCTGTAGGTTTGGAAGAAGGACCCAGCAACCCATCCCCCAAAATCAATCCACCACCGGAAAACCTTATGTATAGCAGAGAAGCACTAACAACACCGTTTGGCCTGTTGTATGTAGGGTTGTTACGAGTTGGACACTGATTCCATGGCACCTAACAGTAGCATACAACAACAGTAGCATAATCGTCTTCAGACATAGCACCCTAGCATCCCATCCTGTCTGGCCTCAGAAACTAAGCAGGGTCAGGCCCAGTTAGTACTTGGCTAAGAGATTGCCTGGGATCACCCTGTGCTGTAGTCTTGGGAGAAGGACCTCCCACAAAACAATCAGTCATTAAAATCCTACCAATAGCAGAGACACACTGACATAGTACCAGGCATGGCACAGTGTCAAAAAGTGTTTCATCTGTTTACATAATGTCCTTATGAGTCTGACCCAACATGACAGCACCTAATGAAGCAAACAAAATAGCATAGGAATAAACCATTCTGACTCAAGAAAGAAAGAAAGAGAGAAAGAAAAAAAGAGAAAGAAAGAAAGAAAGAAGAAAGTTGAAAATATGATTTCTTTTTTTTATTAGTTATTTTTAATGTACAACTCAATGGGTTTCATTATGACATTTCCATATATGCATTTCATTGTACATTGTTCTTGTAACTTCCCCCTTACCCTGTCATGATCCTCCTCCCCTAACCCAATCCCCCCACCAGTGGTCTCCTTTTTACTTGCATTTCTTTTTGTGAGAATATTTATCTCTACGTGTAACCGGATTTGGGTGTAAGTCTAAACTTTTTCCTATAGTGATCTACCTTTTTACATTCTCAACAGTATTAGACAAGTGATCTTGTGTGCTTACATTATTTACAGCCTTTGGTATTATTACTATTTTTTAATTTTAGCTATTCTAGTAGATTTTATTTTTTCTCTATCTTCCCCTTTTGTTCCAGCATAATCATAAAGTTGTGCTGTTTATATCAAGATTGACCTCTCTTCCTTCATCCCCCCTCAATGACTCTCCTCCCCATCCTGTCTTCTCCAATCTTTACTTCCCTCTGCTAGATCCCTCCCTCCTTCTTTCCACTCCTTAAATTATCCCTCTATGCTAAGTTTAATTGTGCTTTTTATTATGATTCAATTTGCATTTAGGTTTTATTCCTTACTTTAAGTTTGATTCAGCTCCCACATATAAGCAAGAACATATGGTATTTCTCTTTTTGGGCTTGTGTTCATTCACTTAAGATGATGTTCTCCAATTTCATCCATTTTGCTGCACATGGCATTATTTCATTTTTTTAAATTGCTGAGTAGTATTCCATCATGTGTATGTACCATAATTTTATCCATTCTTCTGATGATGGGCACTTTGGTTGGTTCTATATTCTTGCTATTGTGAAAAAGTGCTGCATTGGATATGGAGATGCAGGTGTCTCTGGTATGATGACTTATCTCCCTTTGGTTATATTCCCAGTAGTAGGATAACTGGGTCATATGGCAGTTCCATTTTTATTTTTCTGAGGTATCTCCATATTGATTTCCAAAGTGGTTGAATCAACTTACAGTCCCCCTGAATAGTGTAAGAAGGTTACTTTTTCTCCACATCCTTGCCAGGATTTGTTGTTATTTGTTTTATTGATCTTGGCCATTCTTACTGGAGTAAGGTGGAACTGCTCAGGAAACTGCAATAAGAATAGATAAATGGGATTACATAAAATTAAAAAGCTTCTGTACAGCAAAGGAAACAACCAACAGACTTATGGAAGACCCCCTGCATGGGAGAAAATCTTCACATCCTACATGTCAGACAGAGGACTAATTTCCAGAATTTATAAAGAACTCAAGAAAGCAACTCCCAAGATAACAAATAATCCAATATACAACTGGACAGGGGAATTGAATAGACAGTTCTCAAATGAAGAATTTTGTAAGGCCAAGAAATACAAGGAAAAAACAGTCAATATCCCTAGCCATTAGAGAAATGCAAATTGTAAATGTGATTTCTTGAAAAACTATTTTCCTAAGATACCAATGATAGTGCTATTTACTAAAGGGTTAAATTGTATCTTATGAATGAATAAAAGAAGATTGAATAGTTATCTGTGCAGTAGAAATTATGCTTAGCATGCAGATAATGGGTTTAATTCCTAGAACCACACATATTCACACACAAAAAGTGAATAAATGTGCATCTTTCCTCACTAAAATATGACTGGGCTGGGGTTTCAACAACAAGATATGATGAGATATACAAATCTATCCTACTATTCTCCAATCATCAACACATGTCAGGTGTTCATTGGTCCTGGAACTATCTATATCTCTAACTATTTATTATGATTTAAGGAATTAAAGATAAATATTTGATGTGACTATTATTTTTCACAATGAATTCTTGTGTAATAGAAATTATGATTTTCTTGGGAATCATGGCATAAATCTGAATAATACTTTAGTGAAGTTGTACAAGCTATTGAAATCAGTTGTGCCATTTACTTTATGATTTCTTTTCTATAAAATGTTATTTACAAATATAAACTACCATACTTAATCTTTCTTATAATTTCATGTCCTTCTGTTTCTTTTTTTCCTCCCTTCCTTCCATATGTAAGAGAAAATGTGATTCTTTGTGTGACTGACTTATTTCATGTATCATGAGAAACTCCAGTTCCAGTTCCCCTCATTTATCTGCAAATGAAATAATTTCATTATTTTTGGCTGAATAAAATTCATATATATATATATATATATATATATATATATATATATATATATATATCACATTTCCAATATCTATTTATCCATTGATTGTCACCCAGCCTAATTCATTAGCTCAGCTATTGTAAGTAGTGCTCTATTAAAAATGAGTATACAGGTATCTCTACATAATAAGCTAACTTTGATACCCTTGGGTATGTAGCCAGAAATGGTACCTGTAGGCATAGACCCCTGGCATCTGATCACCTCAGATCTCTGAAGCTAAGCATGGTTAGTACTTGTATAGAAGACCACCTGGGAACACCAGGTACGATAGGCTTGGGAGAAGGACTTGGTAGCCCACTCCCAAAAAATCACCATTGAAAGCCATGTGAATGGCAGAGGAGCGCTGACAATAGTGCTGGGCATAGCACAATGTTGTGTAGTGTTTCATCTGTTGTGCATAGGATTGCTGTGAGTCAGACGAGACTCCACAGTAACTAACAACAACAGCAAACTCAGAAATGGTATGACTGGGTCCTATGGAAATTATACTTGTAGTTTTATAATTCTACTTGTAGTTGTAGAATTCTGCTTGTAGTTTTTGAAGGACTCTGATACTTATTTTCATAGTGGTTTTGCTAGTTTACATTTCTATCAGCAGTGAATAAGTAAGTGTTGCTTTTTCTCGACATCTGCACCAGAATTCATTGTTTTGTTGATGCTAACCATTCTGAGATGAGATAGAATCTTAATGTAGTTTTGAGTTTCATTTCTTTGATAGCTAAGAATGTCAAATACTTTTTTCATGTACTTATTGGACACTTATGTGTCTTCATTTAAAAAGTGTCTGCTTAAGCAAGAGTAATACAGGGAGTCAATATGATCAAAGTGCATTATATACATGTATGGAAATATCAGAATGAAGTTCTTTACTTTGCATAATTAACATATGCTAATAAAATAGCATAATAGTACAATTTTAGAAGCTATTAACAAAAGTTTTATGGATTTTATCTGCCTCTCCATCTAAAATTAGAAAAATACTCATAAAACTTCACATTTTGATAGCTGACAGTATTGCAATTGAAAGGACAATAAAGTTAACACCTCTGTCTCACAAAAACTAAAGCATTGCTTTATTTTTTTAAAGTTTTTGTTGAAATTTTTATGAACATAATTTTAAGTAGGTATGTGTTTTACTCAGTGTATGTCTACAAATAGTATGGAAAAGTCAGTTTCTTCAGTCTTCCAAGGCAGATGTTATATTTGAATGTACACTAAAAATATGATTAGCAATGATAGATAGGTAATTTTTGGCATAATTGGAGGTTGCTAGGGTGATGTTAAATTTAGATCAGATTTTTTATACTAGAAATGAAAACAACTTTCATCTGATTTCAGGACATTGTCTTTTGATTACTTTATGGTTCTAAACTTTGATATGTTGGTTTCTAGCACAAAATATTCTTGTGCAAATTATGAGTTGAAGGATCCAATTGATTTGAAAAGCTTGGCAAATATTCTAATTTCTACTTCTTTCAAATTAGAATATAAGTAAGATTCCAAACTATAAGGTTCATCTGGCAGCTATGTAGAAAATATTTGGATTAGTGGAATTGAAACTTCCACATAAATGTGTTTTGCATTTGTAGTGTACTATGAATATTTATATCCAAGCTCATTATAGAGTCATAGAAGGACTGTAATGGCACTACAACTTTTATTTCAGAAACTATACAAAAGAAAGAAATACATTTATTTTAATATTATAAATAGCATTACACATTCACCTCATTTAAATATATTATCAGATAATTAAGAGAACCACAAATACAACCCTTTCACCCAACTGGAAATTAATTTCTTAAAAACCTAAATATTATTGTAACTAATAGAGTACCTGGACTAGAGTATACTGCTGTTGTTGTTAGGTGCCATTGAGTTGGTGTCTGATTCATAGCGACCCTATGTACAACAGAAGAAACACTATTGCTAGTGCCTCTTTATGATTCATAGGGCTTCCAATGGCTGATTTTTTTGAGAGGAATGGATTGCTTGGCCCTTCTCCCAAGACTACCTCACCTGGTGTTCCCAGGAAATCACCCATCCAAGTACTAACCAGGCCAGACCCTGCTTAGCTTCTAAGATTTAATGAGATCAGAACACACAGTGATAAGGCTGTAGGTAGTAGAATATATAGTCATTAATTATTATCACATATTATTGCCCAGTGTTCAAGTTTATAATCATCATTCAAAGCATATTCATAAAATAATAGAAACAGATGCAGTCAGCTAAATAGTTAAATTAAAACTAAAATTCCACCCCTCCATAGAAAAATTATAGAGGACTTGAGTTTTACTTAAATTGAGTAGGATTGCTATTAGTGTGAAATCAGTAATAATCAGTTATTAGTCTTGAAGATATGGTGAGTAAAGGTTGACTGGAGAGAGCAATTTGCTACTGAGCTAAACACTGTTACTGATGACCCTTTGCATCTTTATGAAATTTAAAGCATGGATTTCCATTTCTAAACTTTAATATGTTTTTGGACATAGGTAACTTAGAGACTGTTTCCCTACCCTTTTAGGAAAATTGATCACTTGAGGATATCTGTTTCTGGCTCTGAATAATTGAGGAAATAATGGGACTGCTTTTGAAATAATCTCATAGTTCAAAATCTCCACAGTAGAAAGAAACAGGAATATAAACGTCACATCTTTGACATTAAAATGACAATCTACATAAGTTCAAAGTCTCTTGGCACTCCTAAATCTTTACATAGATTAACTCACTTAATCTTCCTAATAAAGAAATAAATGAATAAATAAACAACAACATGTATAAGACAGGGCTATCAGCCTCCTTTTAAAAACAAGAAAATTGAGCTTGTTTAACATATATTTTTGCCTACAGCCATAGCCCTGTGGCATCCGATCCCGTCAGATCTCAGAAGCTAAGCAGGGTCAGGCCTGGTTAGTACCTGGATGGGAAACCGCCTGGGAACACCAAAAGCTGTAGGCTTGGGAGAAGGACCTGGCAACCCCCTCCCAAAAATCAATCTGCCATTGAAAACCCTATGAACCGCAGAGAAGCACTGACAATAGTGTTTCCCCTGTTGTACAGAGGGTTGCTATGAGTCGGACACCGACTCGACGGCACCTAACAATAACAACAACAACAACAACATATATTTTAGGGAGTGGAGCTTCTAGCTTATTACAGAGTATATATCATCATTTTTTTTTCAAGCTTTTTGGCATGGACAACAGTTTCAGGTCTGTATTACTTGGTCTTCTTAAAGAAACAGTTCTTACGCCACAGCTCTATAAACTCAGACAAGGGATCTATAACTAAATATCTTTATTTCAATTACAGGGAAAAGAACTGAAGAAATACCCAGAGAATTCTGTATGAAATGGGTGAATAAACAGTAAGTTAAGCTAGGGCCAGAGCTCAATATATCATGTGGTTTTCATATTTCCCTTACTACTAAAGTAACCTGCAGCTATAGCCCTGTGGCATCCAATCCCATCAGATCTCGGAAGCTAAGCAGGGTAAGGCCTGGTTAGTACCTGGATGGGAGACCGCCTGGGAACACCAGAAGCTGTAGGCTTGGGAGAAGGACCTGGAAACCCCTTCCCAAAAATCAATCTGCCATTGAAAACCCTATGAACAGCAGAGAAACACTGACGATAGTGTTTCCCCTGTTGTACAGAGGGTCGCTATGAGTCGGATACAGACTAGATGGCACTTAACAACAACAACAACTACTACTTGAGACAGTACCATTTATGTTTAGGTATTATTGATACCATGTTTGCTATTATTACTTGGACAAACTTCAAACCTGAGAGAATACCAATAGAGATGTTTCAACAAACAGATATAGAACTGGAGGTGCTAAATTATTTATGCTAAGAGATTTGGAAAACAGCTACCTGGCCAAGTGACTGGAAGAGATCCATATTTGTGCCTATTCCCAAGAATGGGGATCCAATAAAATATGGAAACTATCAAATGATATCATTAATATCACAAGAAAGCAAAATTTTGCTAAAGATCATTCAAAAGTGACTACAACCGTATATAGAGAACTACCAGTAAATAAATTCAGAAGAGGGCACAGGACTGGGAACATCACTGTTGATGTCACATGCATATTAGCCAAAAGCAGAGAATATCAGAAAGATGTCTATTTATGTTTTATTGACTATGCAAAGACATTTGACTGTGTGGAGAATAACAAATTATGGATAACATTGCAAAAAAATGGGAATACCAGAGCACTTTACTGTACTCAAGAAGAATCTATACATGGATCAGGAAGCAGTCAATTCAAGCAGAACAAGGAAACACTGTCTCATTTAAAATCAAGAAAGGTGTACATCAGGGATGCATCTTTTCACCATTGCTATTGAATCTCTATGCTGCGAAAATAAAATGTGAAGCTGAACTTTATAAAGAACATTGCATCACAGTTGAAGGAAGACTCATTAACAACTTGCATTATGCAGATAACACAACTCTTCTTGCTGAAAGAGAAGAGGATTTGAAACATTTACTGATGAAGATCAGAGAATATAGCCTTCAGTATGGATTCTACCTCAACCAAAGCAAAAATCTTATAACTGGTCAGTTAGTAGCTTCATCATAAATGGAGGAAAGATTGTGGTTGTCCTCAATTTTGTTTTACCTGATTGTATAATCAACACCCATGGAAGCAACAGTCAAGAAATCAAAAGACGCATTCCTTTGGGAGGAGTTGTGGCAAAAGATCTCTTTAAAGCATTGAAAAGTAAAGATGTCCCACTGATGACAAATGTTTGCCTAATTCATGCCATGGTATTTTCAGTCACATGATATTTTTGTGAAAGATGGACATTGAGCAGGTAGACAGGAGAATAATTGATGCTTTTGAATTATGGTGCTAGAGATGAATATTGAATATACTGTAGACCGCCAAAATTACTAACAGATTCATCCTAGAAGAAGTACAACCAGAGTGTTTCTTGGAAACAATGATGGCTAGATTGCATCTTACATATTTTGGACATGTTGTCAGGAGAGACCAATCCCCGAGGAAGGACATCATGTTTCCGAGAGTGGCAGGTCAATGAAAAAAGGACAACTCTCAACTAAATGGATTGACAGTGTTTGCAACAATGGGATTAAACATAAAAAGATCCTGTGCTTGGCACAGAACTGGGGAGTGCTTCATTCTGTTGTACATAGGGTCTCTATGAATCAGACCTGACTTGATGACACCTAACACCAATCAACTTCATACCTCTTATCTAAAAGTTCTTGAAGTTTCTTGACATTAATCCTCTGATATCAAGTGCTTCTCACAAATCACTGCAGGCTATTTTGGGGAAAGAATCAACAAAATATTATACTAGATAAATTAATGAGGAGGATTCAGAGTCCGTCTTCAAGGGTACTCAATGGATTGACTCAGCAACACAGTAACTAAGGTTTTTCCATCACAATGCCTAATGCTGATTTTACTTGCTGTGTCTTATTTTCTTTTACTATTAATTAAAACAATTTCCACATGAGATGTTTATCTATCTCTCTCAAGTCTATGTATTGTGATATTAGCAATCACTGAATATCTTGTGCAACAAGGAACTCTGTAGACATACATTTACTTGTCTATGGGCCATTAAATCCTATTATTTGGCATCTGTTATCTTGGAGTCCCCTAATATCCATAAATAATTCAAAACACATTAAATGATGATTCATAACCCTGAAACAGAGACATCAAGCACTAAAAAGCCATCTCAAAGTACATAGTGTCTATCTCACTAGTCCATTTTAAAAAATTATTTATGATAAACATTGGAGCTGGGGTTTAGTTGAAATGGTAAAGTGCTTGTTACATGCACTCTGATGTCATGGATTCAATATTCTTGCACCACAAAAAATGGGAGAAGAACCTGGCAGCCCACTCTCAATAAGCCATTGAAAACCCTATGGATTGCAGAGAAGCACTGTCAGATATAGGGCCTGAAAATGATTCCTCCAGCATAGAAGGCATTCAAGAAATGACTTGTAGCACGGTTATCTCAAAGTAGAGTTGACCTTTTTTTTTATTAGAAATTTTTTTTCTATTTTTTATTAGAAATTTTTAATGTACATCATAATGTGATTCATTTTGACATGCTTTTCATTGTGACAATTTTCATATATGCAATTTGATAAGCATTATTCATATAGGTTACCCCTTACCCTCCTCTATGTTTCCCCCTTCCCCTCTTCCCATCTAAGTTTCCCATCCAAGTTTTCTCTATCTTTTACTATATAGAATTTTTCTATATGTTCTTGGGTTCCATTTCTGTTTAAGATAGAAACTTTTCCTGTAGTGGTCTTTGTTTCTATCTTGTTAGAACAATTACATGCGATTTCTAGTCCATTTATATTGACCTCATTCTTATCTTCCCCCCCCCCTTTAATGTGATCTGACCTTTGAGTAGGATTTTTCCTTCTTGTAATTTTGAGTCAGCTCTCTCATATGAGTGAGAACATGTGTTGTTTCTCTTTCTGAGCTTGTGTTCGTTCACTTAAAATAATTTTCTCTAATTCCATCCATTTTGCTGCGAATGACCCTATTTCATTTTTCTTGATTGCTGAGTAGTATTCCATTGTG
>VMDO01025612.1:0-27937 GCA_007922755.1 Pedetes capensis | reverse complement strand
TGGGAATACCAGAACACCTAATTGTGCTCATGAGAAATCTGTACATGAACCAGGAGGCAGTTGTTCGAATAGAACAAGGAAACACTGAGTGGTTTAAAGTTGAGAAAGGTGTGCGTCAGGGCTGTATACTTTCACCCTATCTCTTCAATTTATATGCTGAGCAAATAATCCGAGAAGCTAGACTTTATGAGGAAGAACGCGGCATCAAGATTGGAGGAAGACTCATTAACAACCTGCGTTATGCAGATGACACCACTTTGCTTGCTGAAAATGAAGAGGATTTAAAACATTTACTGATGAAGATCAAAGATCATAGCCTTCATTATGGGTTACGACTAAACATCAACAAAACAAAAATCCTTACGACTGGGTCAGCACGCAACTTCACAGTAAATGGAGAAAAGATTGAAGTTGTCCAAGATTTTACTTTGCTTGGCTGTATAATCAACACCCATGGAAGCAGCAGTCAAGAAATCCAAAGATGCATTGCTCTAGGAAAAGCTGCGGCAAAAGATCTCTTTAGAGTATTGAAAAGCAAAGATGTCACATTGAAGACGAAGGTGCGTCTCACTCATGCCATGGTATTTTCAGTGGCATCATATGGTTGTGAAAGCTGGACATTGAACAAGAGAGACAGAAAAAGAATTGATGCTTTTGAATTGTGGTGCTGGAGATGTCTATTGAATATACCATGGACTACCAAAAGAACCAACAAATCTGTCCTAGAAGAAGTGCAACCAGAGTGCTCCTTGGACGCAAGAATGGCCAAACTGCGTCTTACATATTTCGGACATGTAGTCAGGGGAGATCAATCCCTGGAGAAGGACATCATGTTTGGAAGAGTGGCAGGTCAACGGAAAAGAGAAAACCCTCCACCAGATGGATTGACACAGTGTCTGCAACAATGGGCTTAAACATAAATAAGATGGTTTGCCTGGCACAGAATCAGCAAGTGTTTCGATCTGCTGTACATAGGGTCGCTATGAGTTGGACTCGACTCGAGGGCACCTAATAACAACAACAACAACAACAACAACACAGCAATGGAAACAATCAACAGAGTCAAGGAAGTCCCCACTGAATGGGAGAAAATCTTTGCATCCTATACCTCTGGCAGAGGACTAATTTCCAGAATTTATATAGAACTCAAAAAGGCAATACCCAAGAAAACATATAACCCAATACACAAATGGGCAAAGGAACTGAACAAACAGTTCTCAAATGAAGAAGCTCGTAAGGCCATGAAACCCATGAAGAAATGCTCAATATCCCTAGCTATTGTTCTTATTTTCGTTGGGTGCTGTGGAGTCGGTATCTGACTTATAGCAACCCTCATAGGGTTTTCAATGGCTGACTCTTTCGGGATTGCCTTGGGAGTGGATTGCCAGGCCCTTCTCCCATTTTTGCAGTGCTGGGAATAGAACTTGGGTCCTCAGAGACTGCAGAACAGTGCTCTACCAACTGAGCTAAATCCCAGCCCATCCCTAGCCATTAGAGCAATTCAAATCAAAACAATGCTGAGATCCAACTTTAGTCCAGTAAGAATGGCCAAGATCTATAAAACAAATAACAACAAATGCTGGTGTAGAGAAAAGGGAAAGCTCTTACACTGCTGGTGAAGCTGTAAATTGGTTCAACCACTTTAGAAATCAATATGGAGCTACCACAGAAAACTAGATCTCATAACTACCTCAGAAAAATTGATCTACCATATTACCTAGCTATACCACTATTGGGAATACACCCAAAGGGAGATGAAGCATCATACCATAGAGACACCTGCATCTCCATGTTCAATGCAGCAATTTTCACAATAGCAAGGATATGGAATCAACCAAAGTGCCTATCAACAGAAGAATGGATAAAAAAATAATGGTACATATAAACAATGGAATACTACTCCACAACTAAAATAAATGAAATAATGTAAAATGGATGGAATTGGAGAAAATTATCTTAAGTGAATGAACACAAGCCCAAAAAGAAAAATACCACATGTTCTCACTCATATGTGGGAGCTGAATCAAATTTAAAAGAAGGAAAAATCCTATACATAAATTGGAACATAATGAAAAGCTCATGTAAACTTAGCAGAGAAGAGAAAATTTAGGGAACAGAAAGAAAGGTGGGAGGGATCTAACAAAAGGAAGCGATGATGGGAGAAGTTGCGGGGGAAGAGATCCAAACAGGAACAAGGAATGAGAGAGAGGTTGACTTCAAAGTACATAGCCCAACTTTAATAGTTTGAGAAATAATAATACCAACAATACCAAAGGATGGCAATAATGCAAATGGATTAGATTATTAATGTAATACTGCTGACAATGTAAAAAGATAGATCACAAATGAAAAATGTTTGGAGTTAAATCATAGTCAGGGTATAAGGGTATAGATAAATATTCCCATGAAAAGACATACAAGTAGAAAGGAGGCCATTGATGGGGATGGGGAGATGGAGGAGGAGGGGCAGAGAAGGGTAAAAGGGAATTTTATGTGTGCAATGTACAATGAAACGCATATATGGAAATGTCACAATGAAATACATGTCAGAATGAAACCCATTAAATTATACATTAAAATTTTTCAATAAAAACGGTACATATACACAATGGAATTTTACTTAGCAATTAAAGAATGAAATAATATCATTTACAGCAAAATGGATGGAACTGGAGAATATCTTCTTACCTGAACAAATACAGGCTCAAAAAGAGAAATACTTTATGTTCTCACTCATGTGTAGGAGGTGAATTTTTCTTAAAATTAGAAAAAAAAGCTTTACATAAATAGATACATAGAAATGCACAATTAAATTTAGTGAAGAAGGGAAAATATAAGCAGAGTAGAAAGAAAGAGGGAGGGGACTAGCAAAGAGAAGCAAAGGTTGTGCAAGGTGGGAAGGGGAAGGAAAACAATGTAAATGGATAAAGGCTATGAGGACAATCCCAATATAAATGATGCAAGTTCATAAGTACGTGGGCAAAATAGGGGAACATAACCCTAAATGAGTACATGTTTTATTACATATCAGTAAAAATTTTCCATAAACTTTGTAAGTGTAACCAAAAGTGATGTAATAGTTGCACAATGGAAAAAGCAAATGCTGTATTACTCTGTACCCCACCAAGATTAATGAAAAAAGGGAAAAAATAAATACAGATTAGCTTCCCAATAGTTGTGACTCTTGGAAATTGTAAAAATTAAGAAGGCAGAGAAGTTTCTTTAATATATATTTACTCTACCAATGTGTGTATGTATATGCTATCATATATTTTCCTCTTCAGTGAACTTCTGATTTACTATGATATATTGAAGATATGAGCATCATTTTGATTTTCTTAAACACTTCAAAACCACTATAAAAGAAGTACTTCATGTATATACATATATATATGGATAAAGAGAACTTGAGAAGAGATAACACCACCGTAAAATTGGAAGCTAGAAAGTATAGGGATAGTGGGAAGTGACTTTGTGGTTCTAAGAAAGCTGACCTTCAACTTTATGGTGGATAAAGCTATGCACTTTATTTACTACACACTTTCCCAATAATGATATGTAAATTTTTAAGTACCTCAGAGCATAAGAGTGACAATGATTACTAAAATATAGAGGCCTTTTTTGATAAGTCACTAAATTACTAGGTCCCCACCTCTGGGCGGCTGGGATTTAGCTCAGTTGGTAGAGCACTGCGCTGCAGTCTCTGAGGTCCTGAGTTCAATTCCCAGCACCACAAAAATG
The DNA here is from genome assembly GCA_007922755.1 of Pedetes capensis. Classification (NCBI taxonomy): domain Eukaryota; kingdom Metazoa; phylum Chordata; class Mammalia; order Rodentia; family Pedetidae; genus Pedetes; species Pedetes capensis. The sequence continues at coordinate 24,196 of VMDO01025612.1, read as the reverse complement.
GGAGAAGGACCTGGCAATCCACTCCCAAGGCAATCCCGAAACAGTCTGCCATCGAAAACCCTATGAGGGTCGCTATGAGTCGGATACATGACGGCACTTAACAACAACAACAACAACACCTCTGGGCAACCATGGTAGAAGTCTAGAGGTTTCAACTCTCAGGACTCAGACCACATAGAGTCTGAAGGGCACAATGCAAAGGGCAGAGAAGAGCACTCCTCACAGCCTGAGCCTTCAGGCAGAAGACTCAAAGACTTTTCTTGGAGGAATTCCTTTAACACGCTAAAGGAGTTACCTGAAAATAATCTACTCATGTCATCCACAGTGAAGCTTACATTTGAAAATCTTACCCTGTGCTCAGAAATTCCAAGTCATTTTTGTGTGCTTCTCTCATTCCTCTTCCTTCTTTCCTTCCCTCCCTTCCCTTCCCTTCCTTTCCCTTCCCTTTCCTTCCTCTCTCTCTCTCTCCTCTCTCTCTCTCTCTCTCTCTCTCTCTCTCTCTCTCTCTCTCTCTCTCTTCCTTTCTTTTGCTTGCTTCTTGGTTTTTATTTTTTAGACAGCATCTTGCTATGTAGCCCAGCTGGTCTGGAACTCATGACCCTGCTGCCTCTGTCTCCCCAGTCCACACCCAGCTGGTGTCACTGTCTAAACCAAGAGCAGAAAGTCACATGAACTGGCAAGCTGAGAAAACTCTCTTATGTGGACAAAAGACCAAAATAAACAAACATATAAACAATGTGAAGTGAGTCTAAGCAGGAAGAAAAAATACCATAGAAACAAATAAAAATTGCCAATTATGCCCTCATGGAAATGAAATAATAGCTAATTCTTGAAATAAAAACAATAAAAAAAGACTTTAAAAAGCCAGAAAGAGCAATTGGTATTTAGAGATTTGATAGCTAGGTAGAAACTTTAATAGACACACAGAAAATAAAACTGAACAAATTTTATAGAAAATAACTAAATAGAAAAAGAATGGTAATACAGAAGAGAGAAAATATAGAGCAACACAGTTGTCATTTCCAGAATTCCTAGGTCCAAATAATAGAAGTTCCAGATGGAGAAGGAAGAAAAACAGATGGTAGGAAATAATTAATAAAATTATTAAAATATTTCCCATAGCTGAAGGACATAAATTGCCAAATTTAGTGATATCACCCAGCCAGTAATAGGAATTATAATAGATTCATACCATGACACATTCTGAAATTTAAAAACATTGAATATGAAGCAAATTTTCTACAAGATGAAAGAAAACTAAAATGTTTCATCAAAACAAGTGGATTAGGAATTAGAATTTTTTCTGACATCTCAGTAGCAACAGGGAAAGTAGGAGCCAGACATCAGAACAAAATCCTGCAGGAGAAGAACCTTTGTTAGAGTACCTGACCCTGCTCCCCTGTCAGCCCACTGCTGCCTCAGTAGGACACTGCCTTCTCTACATATGGGCACATCTGCTTTGACAAGATCCTCAGAACTGGGGACCAGCAATAACAAACCCACCAACCAAAAACTCAGCCTTTTCTTCTCCACATGTCTGCGATACTCTTCAGTACCTCTCCTAAGGTACACCTTTACTTCCCCTACCTATTGCAAAATACTGGACTTTAAGATCTCCCAATATGGTGATTTCTCTGGAACCATCTTATCTCCTAACACCATTTCCAGTTTTTGTATAACTCAGTCACCACAAAACTATCACCTTATGTGTCTTCTCGTCTAGGAGTCTCTCATTTACATCTTTCCTTTGTACCTTTCCTTTCATGACTCCAATACTAAGGTAGATTCTCTTCACCATCATAGGTCAATGCCAATGGACTTTTGTAGAACCTTGTTTTTCTGTGTAATGACTAAACACAATTACGATGATACAGCTACTTGTTTGCATATTTGTTTAAATATCTATGTCTCCTTACCTGTGATTCATGAGAGCAAAGCGTTTTCTTTTTGTAAAGTGGCTTCATGCTTTGAGCCTCGCATTTTCCCTGGTCGGTCAATCTTTTTTTTTTTTTTTTTCTTTTTGTGGTACTGGGGTTTGAACCCAGGGCCTTGTGCTTGCGTGCTTTGCAAGTGCTGGACACTGAGCTGCACCCCCAGCACATTTTTTTTTCTTTTTGAGACAAAGTCTCCCTAAATTACATAGACTGGCTCTGGTCTTGAACTTGCGGTCTTCCTGCCTTTGCCTCCCAAGTTGCTGGGATTACAGACATGCACTACCACCCCCAGAAGCCAGGTCAATCTTCATAAGCAAGTAAATAAATACTTGACACTATTGTTGCAATTTTTTGCAAAAATATTCAAAATGAATCATCAAATTTCACTACAATTTGAAATTTTTAAAAAGTTTGGTATATCTATACATCAATTTTAAAGTTATACATGTATTTATAAGTGGAGATAGTCAACAAAAATATTCTTTTAAAATCCTGTAAATTGGGCATAACATGTTACCTGTGAAAAATATTACATAAGAGAAAGTATCCTAAAAACCACTGTGAGCATCTTCCTGCTTTATGTATGATTAATTAAAATATACCATTGCGAGGTTGGGACAGTAAAATATCCTGTGCTGAAAAACAATAACTGCTTACATAAAATTTAGTTTACCAATATGTGGCATAACTAAAGAAATACTGCAATGAATATTAAATATTAATTTTATTGTCCTTGATTTTCATTTTGCCTGAGAACATTGAATATAAGATCCTATTAATAATTTAATAGTTGTATCCTTATGAATAGGCATTATCTTTATTTTAATCTCTTCTGTACAGGAATAGGTTGTCCCTAAACTTTCCTATTATTGGTTATGTAAAGTATAAAACAGGTTTTCCAGTTGTTAATTTTAACTAACATAATAATTTAAAATTTATACTTGTTTCTTCAGTTCTTAATTAATGGAACAATGAGTAACACAAAACTTATTTACAAGATGTAGCTTCAAGAAGAGAGTGGCAAGGAGCATAGTGTATCACTTCCAACTTTAACTGATTCCATTAGTTACAACACCTAGGAAGTGCAAAAGAATTGAAGACCTAACTTAATTTTTATATTGTATTATTATAATTTCTATACTATGATGTTGTTGTTATTGTTAAGTGCCGTCGAGTTGTGTCCGACTCATAGCGACCCTTATAGGGTTTTCAGGGGCTGATTGTTTTCGGGATTGCCTTGGGAGTGGATTGCCACATCCTACTCCCATTTTTGCGGTGCTGGGAATCGAACTCAGGACCTCAGAGACTGCAGAGCAGTGCTCTGCCAACTGAGCTAAATCCCAGCCCATACTATGATAGAAACAGAAAAATCGTAGAATCATTCAATAACTATTTATTCAAACACAAATTTTTCTTATTTGATTAGAATAAGTATAAGAAACATATTTCTACCTGTTAAATTGGAACAGGGATAAAGAATTTTAAAGAATTCTTAAAATCTATATTTTACCAACATAAGAGTACTTTTACCTTAAACATAACATTATAAATATCAGTGACTATAAAAAGCTTCCTTTTTACTATAGATACATTTACTTGTAGGATTTTTTTCTTTTTATTTAAATCCCAACAATTAAGACAGATTCAATTCTGATTTAGGGTTACATAGGCAATAGTTTCAGCAGATTTTCTTCTCAATAACCTTTAGCCTGTTCTCGTCTAATTTGGGCTCATTAAGCTGCCTGGCATACTTCATAATTCAACCATGAAAATGATCACATAAGAAATACTATACAAGAAGTGCTTAATTTTGATAGGTATGAAAGGGGAAATTATACCAATTATCCCAGTTTGGAGAGTTTGGCTCCACTTACAGGAAAGAAGGTATAATTCTGGATGATTGAGCAAGCACTAATGTCAGGAAAATAGAGAATCAGGAAGCTTCATTTTACAGCTATGAACCAAAAATAGCGTCAACAATAGAGTGGGGTGGGTAGCTGTACGGGCCAGTCCTTCCACGGGAAGTCTTTAAAAAATGACCATAAAGTGTCAGATATAACTTTATAGAAACCAAGAGAATGCTGAGTTTTAAAAAATGGTAAGAAAATGGTAGAAAACTTTGCTTCATTGTTATTTGCTGTTACCTTTTTCTCTTCCCAACCTGGGTGGTGGTATTGAAGATGTTAGCTTGTATTTCCAGAATTTCTAGCTCTTAAAATTACAATAATTGAAATCTAAAAATTACAAGGGGCTGGGATTTAGCTCAGTGGGTAGAGCGCTGCGCTGCAGTCTCTGAGGTCCCGAGTTCAATTCCCAGTACCGCAAAAATGGGAGAAGGGCCTGGCAACCCACTCCCAAGGCAATCCCAAAACAGTCAGCCATTGAAAACCCTATGAGGGTCGCTATGAGTCGTATGCCTACTCGACAGCACCTAACAACAACAACAAAAAAAAATTGCAAAGTATTTTCAATATCATGTTTTATCAAGCTAAAGAAATATTTAGAAAACTTGAACACAGATCAGTTAAAACCATCCAGTCTGAAAGTAAGCATGAAGGTAAACGAAGAAAAATAAACTTGTAAGACCTGTGGAACATCAAACATAACAAACATGCATAAAAGTAGTCCCCAAAAGGGTAAGATGGAGAGAAAGTAGGAGAAAAATATTTGAAGAAATAATAACTATAATTTTCCCACATATGATAAAATGTATGAAACCATACATCTGAAGAACTTCAAGAAAGACAAAAAGATACCCAAAAAAGACAAATTGGAATCAAAATTTTAAAAACAAGGACAAAGAAAGAACTTGAAAGAAGCAAAAGAGAAAGGATTTTGCATGTAAAATGAACTCTAAGTAAGAATCGTAGCTAATTTCCAAGTAGAAACCATGGAGGTCATAAAACAATGGGAACAGAAGTTTAAAGTGTTGAAAAAATATAATATCAACCAAACTCTATCAGGCAAAATGTGTGAAGTAAATTTTGACAAAATTGAAGAAAGAAATGTGAAGTCCTCCAATAATAGTTCCAACATCCCACTTTGAATAGTAGGGGGGAAAAAATCTACACAAGAGGTAACAATACAATGGTTAAAAGTCAGAAAAAAAAAACTAGATACTTACAAAGTAATATAAAAGTATATATATATATATATATATATATATATATATATATGCATATACACACATATGTGTGTGTGTTTGTGTGTGTGTATATATATGTATATATATGTATATATATACATATATATATATATATATATATATATATATATAAAGAATTATTCACTCCAAAGTAGAATATATTATGTTGTTATCATTTTAAGGAGCTGTCGAGTCAGGTCTAACTAATAATAATCCTATGTGCAGCAGAACAAAACACTACCCAACACTGCGACATGTCTGGTACTATTGTGAGTGCTTCTCTGCTGTTCATAGGGTTTTCAATGGCTGATTGTTTATGTAGTGGGCTGCCAGGTCCTTCTCCCAAGCCTAGAGCATCCAGTATTCCCAGGCAATCTCCCATCCAAGTATTAAGCAAGCTGAACCTTACTGAGCTTCAGAGATCAGATGTCACAGTCATATGGCTGTAGACAGAATATACTATAAATATAATATATAATAGACATTATGCATTTTTCTCAAGCACATATACTATATTTTATGGAAAAATTTATGTTAAACCACAAGATAAACCTTAATACATTTAAAACATTGAAATGACCAAAATATTTTATGCACATCACAATGGACTAAAACTAGAAATCAATAACAAAAAAAATCTGGACTTATCTCAAAAATATAGAAAGCTTACACATTTTTTTTCTTGCAGTACTGAGGGGTTATACCCAGGACCTCACACATACTTCACAAGTGCTCTATCACTGAGCTGCATCCCTTAGTCTCCTTTTTTTTTTTTTTTTTTTTTATTTTGAGACAAGGTTTCGCTAAGTTACATAGGAAGTCTCTGGCCTTGAGCTTGTGATCCTCTTGTTTCTGCTTCCAGAGTCACTGGGAATACAACTGTGTACCGCCATACTTGGCTTAATAACACATTCTTAAATAATGGATGAAAAAAATGTCAAAAGAGAAATTAGGAAGTAGTTTAAAGTAAATGAAAATGTAAACAAACCACATTGAAATTTAGAAGATAAAGAAAATGAGAAAACATTTTAAAAATATGGCTATAAATACATACATTTTAAAAACTAAGAGAAAAATCTCAAATGAGTAATGGGGATATACAATATAAGGAACTAGAAGATGATAAGAAACCTAAATCAAAGCCAGCAGATGGAAGAAAATAATAAAAATTGTAGCAGAGATAAATTGATAATAGAAAAATAATGGAGAAAATCAAACAAAATTTGGTTCTTCAAAACTATCAACACAATTGATAAACATTCTCTTGATTTACTAAGAAAACTAACATAGAGGAAAGAGTCAAATTCAAAACTGAAAAGTTAAAATGGGGTCATTACTAACATCACACAGAAATAACAAGAGACTGAACTGGTCATAAAAGTCCTCCCAAAAAAGACTAGCCCCAGTACCTGTTGATATCACTAATTACATCTACCAACTCCTTAAAAAGGAATTACTCAAACTTGTCTAAAAGTTGTTGTTGTTAGGTGCCACCAAGTTTTGTCTGACACAAAGCAACAGTCATAGAGTTTTCAATAGCTGATTGTTTTGGGATTGCCTCAGGAGTGGATTGCCACATCCTTCTCCCATTTTTGCAGTGTTGGGAATCGAACTCAAGACCTCAGAGACTGCAGAGCAGCACTCTACCAACTGAGCTAAATCCCAGCCCCTGTCAAAAAGGAGAAGAGGATAAAACATATCCTTTTGCTCTGAATTAAACCATTATTACTATAATACAATTCCAGGAAAATATATCACAAGAACAGAAAACTGTAGATATCTATGCCTTATTAATATAGAAGTCAATCCTAATCTTTGTTCCTGATTTTAGGGAGAAGCTTTTCCTAAGATGTGAGTCCCACTTTTACTGTTTCTATTTAATATTGAAATCTGTGTTCTAGAGAGCACACTTGAGTAGGAGAATTAAGATGCACCTAAATTAGAAAGGAAGAAGAAAATTATATTTATTTACATATGGCATGATTTTATGTACTGAAGTGCTAAAAGAAATCATGAAAAAATATTAGATTTAAACAAATCCAGTAAGTTGCAGGAAATAATATCAACACTGAAAAATCTGTTGTATTTCTACAAACTAGAAATGAGTACATCAAAATGGAATTGGATTTTTAAAATTCCATGTACTAGAACATACAAAAAGCTATGAATAAAATTAACAGTAAAGATACAAACCTTACACAATAAAAACTACAACACATTGTAAAAATAAAACCCTAAATAAATAGAAAGGCATCTCATGTTCACAGATTTAAAGTCTTAATATTGTTAAGATGGCATTATTATCCTCTTTATGATACCTATTATTTTATTAGCCTGCAGTCATACCACTGTGACATCTGATCCCGTCTGATTTCAGACACTAAGTAGGGTTGGTCCTGTTTAGTACCAGTATGGGAGACCGCCTAGGAACACCAGGTGCTGTAGATTTGGGAGAGGATCCAGCAACTTACTCCCAAAAAACAATCAGCCATTAAAAATCCTATGAATAGCAGAGAAGCACAAACAATAGTGCCTGTTGTACATAGGGTCACTATGAGTCAGACACTGACTTGATGGCTCCTAATTACAATATTATTTTACTAGATTTTGAGATTTTTGAGAAGGCTGTTTATAAATAGCATAGTTGTAATTATTGTAAGGTGCCTTGGTTATTTTTATAACTTTCATATGCTCTGATTAAGCTTAGATTTGTTTCAATTTATTCTATTCTATTCATTTTAATGCTGTCTGGGAAGGCCACAGTATAACAGCCAATAGGACACAGGGTGACAAAGTAAAGAGACTGTACATTTGTAGGTAATGATTTCAATGTCTAAGTTGTATATGTAGACTCAAAGATTCATTATAAAATATTTTGCATTTAATAATAATGTTGTTGTTGTTGTTTATATGTGCACTTGAGTTCAACTCATAGTGACCATATGTACAACAGACTGAAACATTCCCCGACACAGTGCCATGCCCAGTATTATGTCAGTTCTCCTCTACTATTCATAGGGCTTTCAATGGCTCATTGTTTTAGTAGTTGGCTGCCAGGCCCTTCCTTCTCCTACTTTTGCAGTGCTGGGGGTCAAACTCAGGGCCTCAGAGTATTAAGGCAAGCACTCTATCCACTGAGCTATTAACTCTAGCCCCTAAATAATAATCATAACATATATGTATGTGTCTTATGTGTATTTATCTTATACATTTTTCTCTCATAACTTTTCCCAAAATTATCAAATTATAATTTTGTTACTTATTTTTTATCACCCAAGCTACAGGGGATATGAAAACATAAAGGTTTATGTTTACTTATTTACTTGTTTGTATTTTATATAGTATTCTTCATATTAAATCACAAAACTCAATGGAGAATTTAAAACTGAGATATCTAACATAGCATACTGACTAATTTGAGATATTCTTACAAAATAAGATCATGAATTTATATTAGTCATTTGTATAACTTTTTGAAATACTGTATTTACAACTAAATAATGCCTTGTAATGTCATCAAAATTTTGTAAAGTACCTGAGGTCAATGACTTAAATGATTACAGTCCTTTCATCAAGCTATGATTTTGTTTTCATTCTAAACTGAAAATATTATTAATTGCAAATCCAGAACACCAAGAGTGCTCAGAGGAGTTTGGAACTTTAAATGTGATGGAACTATAGAGTAGAACCAATACTCAAAGTCTATCATTACTGCTTCAAAAAGGAAATGGGTTGATTTTGCTTTATAAATTTAAAGCAAAAATGATCTATCTGGTCTGCAGAACATGATGTAAAAACAGAGCATGTGTGGTACCTCACAAAGGCTTTCAAATAAGAATGTGCACAAGTGGAAATGAGATGGTTCAATAGCGGGTGAACCCTTAGCCCAAGCTCTGTTATTTATGTGTTTCTCTATCTCTAATTTGTAGTGGACAGAGAGACTTCTAGATGGCTCCTGGGTGTTGTTGAGGAACTCTTCTAAGCAGTCTTAGGGGACCTGGTGTCAGTAGTGCTTCCTTACAAACTTGGCTGGCTGTCTGCTGAGGAAATGGTAGGTCAGGTCACACACATACCTAATCCATCATGGATCCTGGTTCTAGCCCCTGCCTGCAGTCTAGATATACTTCTACAACATGCATGTTGTTGGTTTCATGAGAAAAGCTAGATTCTAAATTATCTTGCCCTTCTTAGCACTTATAACAAGTGAATTGATTTACATTTTTGCAAACACAATTATAAACAAAATTACATTAAGGTAACTATGAAATGGTCATTCCTGATACCACATGTATGTGTAGCATGCCTTTGAGTTCAGAAGAACGACAGGAATATAGGACATAAGTGAAGAGAAACAGCTCATGTCCTACTGCTTAATGTATATAATGCATGTAGAATTACAGATTTCACACATGTGCATACACACACATGCTTAACAACTAAGGAATTACTTTTTAACCTCTTTGTTTAAGCACTATCCTTTCATGTATGCCATGAAACCTCATGTTAAATTCCATTGCTGTAACTATGTGGTTGCTTACCCCATCTTTATATTTTTTTAAGAATTAAGAAACCCTGCAAGAGTTCATAAAATGACATAGTATTTTAGGCTGTACTGACAAATTGAAATGGAAGATCCCTTATTCAAAGAAAAACTGACTATATTTAATAAATAGCAGCGAGAAATGCATTAATAGATCTTAAACACAGATTTAATACACTGTATGAATATTCATAAAAATACAGAAGAGTAAATAGAGAAATGATTTTCAGACCTCTGTATTAATTTTAAAAATTAAAATTTAATGTGTGAATTGAGTTTTTTATTTAGACAGACTATATTATAAAGAGCTAATGATGTTACAGCTGCAAAGTTGTATGTCTAATAAATCTTGCAAAAAAAAAAGAGAAATGTTATTAATGTGGAAATGTTCACAGCCTTTCTTGCAATTTCCTTCATTTCCAAACTTAACTCCTTATAAAAAATGGTTTGTACCTGTTGGCATGTGTTGAAAGGATGTTTAAATTTTCTGTTAATTATAGGAAAAATAGTAGAGAAAGAAAAGAGGAGATAAAAGCCACATGGATTCCAGGATGGATGTTATTGCCAGAAAATTCAGGAATGAGCAGAGAGCTTTTAAGAAGTGTTAGGGTAGGTTATAAATAAAACCAGTATTGCTGTTGTTAGATACCATTGAGTCAGGTCCCACTCATAATGACCCTATGTACAACAGAACAAAATGCTCCCCAACACTGTGCCATGCCCAGCACTATTGTCAGTGCTTCTCTGCTATTCATTGCCTTTTCAATGGCCGATTGTTTTCAGGAGTGGGCTGCCAGGTCCTTCTCCAGTTTTTACAGTGCTGGGGATGGAACCCAGGGCCACAGAACACGCAAAACCAGCATTAGTAAGACCAATTTCACTTCTAACTGACAGAAACCACACTCAAATTAGCTGTATACAAAATAGAGTATCTCACAATTGTAACTTCAGGTCCAGGTTGATCCTGGCTTTAGGCATGGCTCTGTTCAAGGGCTCATTATCATTATAGAACTCTCTGTGTTTACTCTTGAGTCTGTTTTCCTTCTGGTTGGCCTCATTTTTTGCAGTAATGCTGGTTCCAGGCTCCTCCAGACAAACATGGGACTAAACAGCATTTTAACTTGGAAGCAGAGATGCTGGGCTATATCTCCTCAATATTTCTAATTAGCTTAAGAGGACCAGAAGCCCAGCCCTGGATTATTCATCTATCCAGAAAAAGGGGTCATCCAATAGGTTAGGCAGGGTGATATGAGACCTCACTCCTCATCGCATGAGCCTGTTGCTTGGCAGCCTTACAGGAAAGACAATGGCAGCTCCTGAAAGCAAACCACATAGGGCTGAAGAAAAGAAAAGAAAGAAAGAAAAAAGAGTATCATATTTCCTTTCAAGGGTCTTGAGAGGCAGCAGAGAAGAATTATTTTATAACTCTTTGCATGTACTTGTTTAGCTGCTAATTTACAGAGATTGAGCCACATGGTTTCTTACCTGGAGATGATCATGTTATGTACATGAAATAAAGACAGTACTAAGCTGGACAAAAGATTGGGGACTTTGTTCAACTTTATTTCTTAGGAGATGTAGAATAGGAAGTAAAGATCCATGTGAATGAATAAAGTGATAGAATGGCATTTTGAGAAGGTAAAGATTGATATCTCATCTCATACAAGATCTTTTTTTCCTAGATGTATATTTGGAGGTGTGGTAAATTTGAATTTGTATAATTTATTTCTACGTAGGATCTCCATGAGACGGACTGGATTCAACAGCACCTAACAACAACATATTTTGATTTATATTTTTAGCTAGTCTTGAGACAGAATTTATATATTAGTAAATCTACAGATCTCAGTATTCACTTTTGACACTCATACACACTCAATATGAACAGCACTTAAATCAAGATGATATATACTATTTCCATCAATAGGACAGGTTCAGTCTGATTTTCCCCATCAATTTACAATCTTCAATCCCCCACCACAGAGTTAAACTGTCTACTAATTTCTGCCAGAGCACAGTAGCTCATGCCACAACACTGTGGAGCCCGTGGAGACTCATTACTGCTATTCCAGTTGTCTGCTGCAGAAGAGACCTCCCAACATTCCAGTGGATGCCTAAGACCATGGATTGCACTGCATCCTATATGCTAGGTTTCTTTGTTTGTTTGTTTCTTGGAGCACCTGGGTATTAAACCCAGAGCCTTGTGCATACTTTCCAAGTGCTCTGCAAGGATGCTACACCCCTAGCCCTTTTTTAGTTTTTTAATCTTGAGACAACATCTCACTGTTACATAGGCTGTCTCTGTCCTTGAACTTGCCATCCTCCTTTCTCCGCCTCCTGAGTCTTTGGGATTATAGGCGGGAGCCACCATGCCCAGTTGGTTCTTCTTCTACATACCAGTTTATGATGAAGTTTAACTTATAAAGTAGGCACAATAAGGGATTAACTGCAGTAACTAATGATGGAATAGATTATAATAATATTTTATAATAAACTTGCCAGTATCTATCTCTGCCCCTACTCTTGCAGTTTGAGGGTGTGGTAAAGTAAGGGTTTCATGAACACAAGGATTGCAGAACCACAGGGTCTGCTTAATAACTGAAGTGGCTGCTAAGTGACTAGTGTACAAGGTAGCCATGTTGAAGAAAGGGAAGTTACACATCAGGACAGGACAGAGTGGGACAGTACTAGGCTTCATCATGTTACTCAGAATAAAACACAATCGAAAATGTAAGAATTATTTATTTCTGGAATGTTCCATTAATCTATTTATTTACCATAGGTAACTGTAGGTAACCAAACCCATGGAAAGTGAAACCAAAGATATATGAGGACCACTGTAGCAATTTATTTTAAAAAAGAAAGCAAAATTAAAGCTAGGTCCAAGGAAATATTACGCATACTACTTTGTGTGTCATTGTACTAAAAGTTACTAAGTGGGTTTTTGAATGTGGAGGAAAGACCCCCTCAAATCCAATGTGTCTAAGGCCCACAAAGTTAAGACTCAGCCCTGATTTCTATCTCCATGCAACCTTTTTGCCTGCTCTGGACTTCATGTGAATGAAATCAGACAGACAATTTGGTCTCTCTGTGACTGGCACCTTTCATTCCAGTTTCTTAGAATTTCCCACGTTGGTTTGTATAATGTCTGTTTGTTCATTTTCCATAGTGAGCATTATTTATTCCATATGTAAGTATATGAATGTCTGCCTATCTATTCTGTTGGTGATGACTTTATTTGTTTCCTGCCTGGGGCGAGTATGAAGAAGACTCTTATGAACATTCATAGACAAATGTTTCAGGGGGAATTTGTTCTCATTACTCATGGGTGAACATTTTAGAGTAGAATTTCATAAGAGATATAGTTTGGATTTGAAGTGCTCCATTCAAAGTCCCATACGTTAAATGCTAGGAGACTGGCAAAGTTTTCAGGTGATTAGGGACAATATGGGACCTGAATCTCCACCCCTTCTCTTTTTCTTCCAGAGGGAAGCGGATTGTTCATCATGCACTCCCAACCATGTTATGCCAGGGCCAAGCAACTATGGACTGAAACCTCCAGAACATTAAGCCAAAATAATGTGTTCCTGTGTCTAAGGTGATTGTATCAGGTATTTTGCTGCAGTATTAGAAAGCTAACACAATAAGGAAGAACTCTGTTTAATTTTATAACAGTCTGCCTGACTATTATTTGAAATACCTTACAGTGTTATACTTCCACATATAAGTTACTATGTCCCTTTCTCTAAGAATCCCAAATTGAAATTTTTATATTGATGTTTGTATTTTTAAAAAAACAGTTGGCGTTTTCTGCTTTAATTCCTCCTCTGCTCTCTCATTTTTTGCTACATCTTTTAACATATTCATCACAAGTATTTTTAATTCTCTGACAATACTACCATCTAGCCCATTTCTATATTTGCTTCTATTAATGGTTTTATCCATTTATCATGAGCTATATTTTATGATTTTGCATCTCATAATTTAAATATATTAGTTAAATAAGTATATATATATATATATATATATATATATATACACATACACACACACACACACGCACATAAACATATGGAAGAATTTGAAAAAATATTGCCTTCAGAAAATGACACCCTGAAACAATCAGCCATTGAAAACCCTATGAAGCACTGACAATAGTGCCCGGCATGCCACAGTGTCAGGGAGTGTTTCATTCTGTTGTACATAGGGTTGCTACAAGTCAGATTCAACTCAAATGCATCTAACAACATTCTTTTATTAGGACAATAATTAGAGTCCCCAAGTCAATGTATCTGCTAGTGAGTTAGTTCTAAGCTAGGCTACTGCTTTGCTGCTTTGGTTAGATTGAGTTCAGGGATAGATGAGACATATTCCCTTCCACAGGGCTTAGGTTCTTAGGGCCAAAGATATTCAGACTACTTTCTACTGCACAGCTGCTTGCACTCTGCACTGAGGAGGACCTACTCTCTGTTTTTGTGATTACTAAGCAATTGTTCTTTTGGTTTACTCCTGCTACTGGCTTCCTGGCATTCAGGTTCGTGTTCTCCCTCTCTCTCTCTCTCTCTCTCTGTCTCTCTCTCTGTCTCTCTCTCTCTCTCTCTCTGTGTATGTCCCACTGCCCTGAGCCCACCCTTTAAGAGTCTGCAGTCTAGCCCCCAAAGAAAACCAGTAGAGCCTTGGAGGCAGCCCCTCAAGCTTCTCATCCTTCCACCATCCCAGGCTGAGGGCTTTGCCATCTGAGAAGGTACCTTGTGCTTCAGTGGAGGGAGTCTTTTTTCAGTTCTGCATGCCTGACATGTGTAGAGGTCAGAATGTTTTCCTAAAACAGGTGTTTCTTGATTGCTCTGCCCTCCTCTCAGCATTCAGCAGCAGTGGCTTTGAAGTCAGTGGAGGCTCAGGGTATCCCAGGTTTCTCTCAAATACCCTGTCCAGGGGCAGTCTTCAGGGAGCCCCAAGTGCCTTGGGGAAGTTCTCTCTATCCACCCTCTTTGTTGATCCTTTACCCTCTGGCTACACACCACACACACACGCAGCTTCTACAATATAACTTGTGTAAAGAGTCAGCAGGTAGGCGTACTTTCTTGGACATTGGGGCCCTTCAAGATACTAAAATGAGCCAGATGTGGTGGTACGCACAGTGACCCAGCACTCTGGAGGATAAGGCAGGAGCATTGTGAGTTTGAGGCCAGTCTGAGCTACATAGTGAGACCTTGTCTTCAAAAAACAAACAACAACAATAAAAAGATTCTAAAGTGTCTTGCCAGACAATACTTGGTCATTATTATTCTTATGGATTACTATTTTAATTTTGGGCGAAGAACCTGGCAACTCACTTCTAAAAAACAATCAGCCATTGAAAACCCTATGAATAGCAGAGAAGCACAATAGTGTTTCCTCTGTTGTACATAGGGTCACTATAAGTTGGACACTGACTTGGCAGTGCCTAACTATAAGAACAATATTTGAATTTTAACCCGTTTCTCTTTATCCTTTCTCTGATGAATTCCTCCTCCTTCATCCACTTCACCAGGCATGAAGGCAGCCAAAAGACTCTTCTCTTCTAAAAGGGCTTGTCACATCATAGGTTTTAATTCATTAAGGTTTTTTGCATATGCCAATCACAGATGAGTTTTTAAAACTATGATATTGTTGGTTATCTTTTTTTCTCATTATTAATGTCATTAAATAATTAACATATTTGAAAATAAATTCACACATATATTTTAAAATCAAATACTATAATATATTAAGATCTATAACTTGTGACTAAGGAATCTAATGGGATACGTTGCTACAAAATTATTGAAATATATTTGGAGATTTTAAATTTATTTTCATATATTGTTATATGCTTTCATGGGGATAGAGTTGTACTTAAATATTTTTTAGAACAATAGCAGTGGAAAAATAATGAACTTTTATGGGAGTATGTGAACACAATGCATGGATAGAAGACCTTCACATTTTATAAGGAAATTTAGATGAATTAAGATGAATTTAGATGAATTAAGATCATATTTGAATAACATTTGAAGATGAAAATAAATTTTGATTTAGTCCTTCAACTCATGTATTATACATATACAGTATGCATTTGACTATGTACATTTATGTTTATAAAGTGTATATCTATTTATCTATCTATGGGGCTGGGATTTAGCTCAGTTGGTAGAGCGCTGCGCTGCAGTCTCTGAGGTCCCGAGTTCAATTCCCAGCACAGCAAAAATGGGAGAAGGGCCTGGCAATCCACTCCCAAGGCAATCCCGAAACAGTCAGCCATTGAAAACCCTATGAGGGTCACTATGTGTCGGATGCCGGCTCGACGGCACCTAATAACAACTATCTATCTATCTATCTATCTACCTACCTACCTACCTACCTACCTACCTACCTACCTACCTATCTATCCATCTATCTGCTTATTTCTCACCTATTATCATGTTGGGCTGGGGTTTAGCTCAGTTGGTACAGTGTTGCTCTGCATTCTCTGAGGCCCTGGGTTTCATCTCTAGCAACATAAAAATGGGAGGAGGACCTGGCAGCCCACTCCTGAGAACAATTCTGAAACAATCAACCACTGAAAACCCTGGCACTGACATAGTGCCAGGCATGGCACAGTGTTGGAGAGTGTTTAGTCCTGTTGTACACAGGGTCACTGTGAGTCACAGACACATTATTCCCTTGAAATATATCACCTATGAGGGGAATGTGACTCCTCATTAACAGTAATGAAAATATAAGTGGCTTAATAGAGCATTAATTAAAAATAATCTTGGAAAATAAGAAAACTTTGTAGAAATATAACAATGAACAGCTAAGGGAATTGAGGTAAAATAATGAATCTTTCTTATCAATGTGACGATCAGACTCTTAGGTTCTCTTCTCTCACTCTTTTTGATAGAAAAGACTTTTGCCACTTGTCAGACACAATCAATACTTTTATTTTCAACTTTATTGAAAAATAGGCCTCAGGGGAGCTAGGGATGGGAAGTGAGAGAAAAGACAGAATGCAGACAGAGAGAAGAAAGAAGTTGGGGTGCACGGTCACATTTTCAGCAATCACTACAGACTGATTCAAGCTCAGTGGAACATAGTCTAATTCATCACAAAAGATACTGCACAGTACTTTTACTCAAACCTTCAGGTTATAACTGAAACTTCTAGTTATCTTTGGTTTAGTTGTCTGTTAATGACTTTGAAAGGATAGGAAATCATCTCCAGGCTTACAACATCTTTGTTTAGTGCGGAAATGCCATTTGGCTTTGGGATGGCATAGTAAATGTCTTACATTAATTTTTTAAAGCAACAAAATAATTAAATGCATTCATTTAATTAACAAATATGTAAGGAATGCCTAGGCCTGGTACTAACTGAGGAATAAAATGGTGATCAAGATGTTAATCAATCCATCTGAGTTTCTACCAGGCTAACTAAATGAAATCTCACTGTTAACTACTTCTAAAAATATCACCACATTACTCAAATTTAGCCATCATGGGCATAATAACTTTAAGAACCATCATTTTATTCCTACATACAAAATATACAACTTATTACTAAAAATATTCTGAAGGTATAAAAATATGATGGGTTTTTAGAGAAGTGAGCTTGCATTATCTTATGTGAGCATTTACTATTAGCCCAAGGCAATTTCCTTCTCTTCATGAATATAAGACACAATTTTTAGAAATGTTTTAGACATTTATGTGCCTGAAGGCCTTGAAAATAAATGGCTAAGTCAAGGGATTATTTTAGTTTCCTTTCTCCCTTTAACAGTCTATTATCACAGGCAATCTAAGTAGATCCTTTAAGAGCATACTTTTAAAACATAACTATTGCTCTCTGCATTATAGGACTGTCTGCTAACCTGCAATGTAATATAGAAGTCTGTGGAGTCAATTCAAGTACACAAAAACAATACTGTAAGTCTATTTGTTAACTTTAGAATTAACTGATCCAAATCTTAGTAAAACTAGGTAAGTATAAAGCATCATCAATATTCTGAAAATTTTAAATTCATATCTTTAAATTATAACTATATTCTATTAAGTTGTGACAGGTTATGCTTAAATAATTTGAAAAAATATATAATAAATTGTGCCATATGGACATTTATTTTATACACATGCTGTTAGCTGCCATTGAGTCAGGTCAACCTCATAGCTACCCAATATACAACAGAATGAAACACTCCCAGAAATTGCCATGCTCTGCACTATGTCAGCGCTTTTCTGCTATTCATACAGTTTTCAGTGGCTGATTGTTTTCTGAATTGCTTTGGGAGTGGACTGCCAGGACCCTCTCCCATCAGGTCCTTCTCCCATAGAAAATATGAATAAAGAATGCCACATTATAAGTTGTGCATAAACAAACATAATTCAGTTCACAGCTCCATCACATATTTCACTGAACTTAAAAAAACTTTTAAGAAATTAAGCTATCTTTACCTTGATTGAATCAAATGACATTTTGTTTTATTTATTTATTTATTTATTTAATTTATTTATTTGTAGCTATGCAGCCTGGGTGGTCTGGAATTCACTATATAGATCAGGCTGGCCTCAAACTTGCATGGATCCTGCTACCTCTACCTCCTGAGTGCTGGGATTATAGTTGTGCACCACCACAACCAGATCATTTTATATTATTTTAATAAAATTGCACAATTTTAGGCCAACGAAAAATTATGCACAATAAAAAAGTACACACATATTTTTTAAATAGGAAGACATTGCAAATTGATAGAGAAAAACAATATACTATTGCTTCATTTTGTGTATGTCGAACCTTATATTTATGCCATAGAGCAATTTTTTTCCAATCATTTTGAAGTGCTATCTATATAAAATAGATACTTGGTAAATTCTGGTTACTGTTTTTAAAAAGTGCATTTAAATTTAATGTGGGTTTTGCCAAAGAGTAACTGATATACATTCTTTAAAAATATGAACAGAACTGAAACAATTTTTGATCAACAATGGAACATAATATATTAAGACATTCTTTGCTAGATCAGCCATTGAATAACAACATTCATATTCAATACAGCATTATATGTTGAAGGATGGTAGTGTCAAAAGAACATATTGTAGAATTTGGGTATTTGTATAACATAACAAATTTATTCATTTACTTAACAAATATGAATAACACTCATATTTGAATAACATTTGAAGATGAAAATAAATTTTGATTTAGTCCTTCAAATCATATTATACATATACAGTATGTGTTTGACTATGTGCATTTATGTTTATAAAATGTATATCTATCTGTCATCTATCTATCTACCTACCTACCTATCTGTATATCCATCTATCTATGTGCTTATTTCTCACCTATTATCATGTTGGGCTGGAGTTTAGCTCAGTTGGTACAGTGTTGCTCTGCATTCTCTGAGAGCCTGGGTTTCATCTCTAGCAACATAAAAATGGGAGGAGGACCTGACAGCCCTCTCCTGAGAACAATTCTGAAACAATCAACCACTGAAAACCCTATGAACAGCAGAGAAGCACTGACATAGTGTCAGGCATGGCACAGTGTTGGAGAGTGTTTAGTTCTGTTATACATAGGGTCACTATGAGTCAGACCTGACTCAACGGCAACTAACAAAAATAAATATTATCATGTTATCCTTCTTTGGAATTTATATTCCAGTTAGGCAAATCTGTTCTTTGTTCTTCCCTTCTTCTTTTCACTATTTTTGTCTACTCTAAACAACTATTACCTACTGTATTTCCTATAGCAAAGGTTAATGAAAACAGGACATTTTTCTATCCTTTAAAATATATTGCAAATAAATGTCACAAAAATAAAATTATATAACTATACAATAAACAAAAATGAAGATGGTAACACTAAAGTCAGATAATGTGGAATTTAAGGCCAGATATTAAATGAGAAAGTAGGAAAATTCAGTGGTAGAAATTTTAAAATACAATGAAAACATAATGATAATACATGTTTCTTTACTGAAAAACAATATAATTCATGAGGCAAATTTACTAAAAAATGCAAGCATTTTATAAAAATAAATGAAACTATAAAATTTTAGTATTATCTTACAAGAATTTTATGCCATTTTGATATTAAAATGGTTTTAATAATATAATACTACTATAATTTATATAGAAAGAGTAATTGAGAGAAATACTTTTCCATACAGAGAATCCAAATTTCTGTCAAAGGAACAATAATAAAAATTGATGATGTGCCTAAACACACAGGAAATACTGAGAAACCAGAAATATCCCACATTCTTGAAACTCAAGGCAATTCAAAGACAAATAATGAATACAGGACAAGTCCCAAGTAGATAAAGTAAAAAAAATAAAAAATCTGTTCTAAATAAACCTTATGTGAAATAAAAAATATAAACTAAAAATAGAACTTTTTTTTTTTCGGTACTAGGTGTTGAACCCACGGCCTCGCACTTGCATGCTTTGCAAGTGCTGGGCCACTGAGCTGTGCCCGTAGCCCATTTTTTTTACTTTTTGAGACAGGGTTTCGCTAAATTACACAGACTGCCTCTGGTCTCGAACTTGCGATCCTGCTGCCTCCGCCTCCCGAGCCGCTGGGATTACTGGTGTGCGACACCGCGCCCGGCACAGAACTTTTGAGAAATCAGTGCAAAGCAGCAGCAGTATATCTCAGTATTTATAAGATGCAGAAACTTCACAAAGGAAAATGTTTATCATCACATATCTTAATATTAAGTGGAATTATGAAATAAATTAACTTTTGTGTTTAAGATAATGAATCAAAAACTAAGCAACAAAACACATCAAAAGATACATGTAGTCAGATACATGACCATTGACCTAAAGAAAAAATATTGATATGCTCTGGGTAGACAATATTCCCTTGGAGTGTGCAAAGGGGCCCCACTTAGAATATTCACATTTGTAACTCTTGCAATTACACAGTCCATGTGATGTGGGTTTGGTTAATAATAAATAAGGCAAATAGGGAAAGGTTTTCAAGGAAGGAGTTCCCATTTTTGTAATTTTTGATTTTGATCCTTATTCTTTACCCTTCTTCATTCTTGGAACACTGAGAGATGCCTGAGTTTGCAGGAGCCCTGAGAGTATAAGGGTGCTAAGAATGGCAGAGAAAGAAAAAGAAATGTACCAGACTATAGATGGGAAGCTGTTGCATCAGTTACCCACTCTGTTATGATGAATAAATAAAAACTTTCTACTCATTTTATGTTTGTATGAGAGAAAACAGGCACATGAAAATAGAAATAAAGGAATTTCAAAAGTAAATGTAACCAATACCACAAAGTCCAGGTTTTTTTTGTGTGTGGGGTTTTTTTTTTTTGTTGTTGTTTGTTTGTTTGTTTTTTGCGGTTCTGGGGGTTGAACCCAGGGCCTCGCACTTGCATGCTCTGCAAGTGCTGGACCACTGAGCTGCACCCTCAGCCTTTTTTTTTTTTTTTTTTTTTTTTTACTTTTTGAGACAGAGTCTCACTAAATTACGCAGACTGCCTCTGGTCTCAAACTTGTGATCCTCCCGCCTCCGCCTCCAGAGCCGTTGGGATTACAGGCATGTGCCACTGCGTCTGGCTCAAAGTACAGTTTTTTAAAAATGCAGATAAGCAGCTTAACTAACTAAAAAATAGGAGTAAAAAGAAATATGTACAAAGAAATTTGGGGAAAATTTATATAGGGAACATAAAATGACTACAATTATTATATGTAAACACTAAAAATCAATTTTAATAAATGGATGGAAGTCACTCAACGAACAAAATTAAAAGGACAGTGACATGATGGATCACATAAATTATTGTTATTTTCATATTTCATAAAATGCAAACAGAAAAATATTTGCAATAGTTTAAACACACAGAAGACGTGTATGTACATTAGATGAACCATTTTTATAAACAAATGATACCATATAATTTAATGGAAAGAGATGTGACCAATATTGCAAAGGCACTTCATTAAGGGAGAATCATAGTAAATGTGGAAAATGCTGAAGTCCTCTAATTCAGGCATATGAAATGAAAACTATTCTTTTACCTTTTGCATTACCTAAAATTTCAAATTATGTTAACACTGTATACTGAAGAAAATGTATTTTAATTGAGAAGTCTCATATATCAATACTGTACATTTACATTAGTACTTATTAGTGTGATGTGGTACTGCTTAGCAAAATTTTAACTGCATAAAGTCAATAATTAAGCATACTTTAAATAAATCTATTGACAGAAACGATAGCACAGGTATACCAGCATAGCACAGGGTATTTATGAAAGTATGATTTTTATCCATATATCCATGGAAGGTAGAAAATTAGCTGTATTAAATATTCAGGTGCTAACAAAATAATTTTTATGTACTGATGTGCAATGATATAAAAATTCTATAAAAACACTTTTATTCTGGAAGTATATGATTGGGATTATATGGATGGATGAATGGAGTGATTTGGGGTTTTTCAACTTTCAGTTCTTTAAATAAATATAATTTGTACACTCCCAAGTACTTATCATATATCACCATACATTTGAGTTAACATAAGTACTAGAGCAGCACTGGGAGATTGAACCCAGGGCCTCACACATGCTAGGCAAGTGCTCTACTACTGAGTTCCATCCACAGCCCATATTCTCATTTTTTATTTGGGGACAAGGTCTCGCTAAGTTGTGCAGGCTGCCTTTGGCTTTGAAATTGCAATCCTCCTGCCTCGGCCTCCTGAGTTGCTAGGACTACATGCATGCACCACCACACCTGGCTTTGTCCTTGTTTCGTAATGCATAAAACAATAACAGGATAGATGACTAAAAGGATGAAAGACATATGGAGAGAACCAAGGCAAACCTAGTCCAGCCAAGTAGCCTAAATTCATCGACATTAAGTGACAAATTCCAGATAACTATTACATGGAATTCTTGCTCTCCAATTTTTAAAATTTAATAGCTTGATTGTAAAATTGCTATGCATTACACTACATATATTTAGAAGGTTTAATTAAAATATTTCATAATATTTTGTAAAGTGTAAAGTTACAATTTAAAATTTAATTGTTGACATAGGTATAACACACTTGTTTGTATTGTCTTTAGGGATTGTTACACTTCATGGAGACACTGGTGTATAGTTTTTATTAAATATGAAAATTAATTGCATCTGTCTACCTTCTCTTCCATTTCTAGGGCTCCAATTACGTGTATGTTAGCTCCTGGGAGTTTTCTCACAAGTCATACTACTCTTTTTTCATTTGTATTTCTATCTTTGATTCATTTTAGGCAGTTTCTATTAATATGCACTCAGTGTTAGAAATTTTTACATCTGCAGTATCTAATCTGCTGTGAATCCTTCCATTATATCCTTCCTATCAGAGATTGTGGTTTCTAACTTTAGAGTTTCAATTTTAGTTCCATCTTATGTATTATTAATATATCAAATCTTTCCCTGAATGTTTTGAACTTATGGAATAAGATATAATATCTCGGTAATGTCCTTGTCTATTATCTCTGCCATGTCTGGGTTCATTTTAATCAGTTGCCATTTCTACTTATTTTGTGCTCTACTTTAATGAGGCTTTGCATTTCTGGTGAATTTTGATTGGATAGAACACATTGTAAATTTTACCTTACTTCAGAACCTCAGGCACTTTATATTTTTTATGTGTGTGTACTTCTTTAAATATTATTGATGCTGTCTGGGGAAGAATTAAGTCACTTACAAAGAGTTTGACCTTTTTGTACATGACTTTTAAGCCTTGTCATTGGGGACCAGAACAATATTTAATCTAGTGGTAAATTTGCTCGACTACTGCGGCTCTTGTGTACTCTATCCCATGTTTGCTCCTTGAACTGTGAAACACTCCCTCTCTGAGCTCTGGGGATTGTGCCTACCAGTCCCTCAGGTAGGTCAACTTCAGATTCTTGTGCTGTGAGTCACAGTGATGACGGGATTAACAGCAGATCAGATTCTGCAGGAAAGAAGATTGCTAACAATGAAGACTTGAGTGAGGAAGAACTTTTGCTGATGCTTGAGTTTTCCCTTCTGTAGTTCTCTCCTTTCTAGTATTTTGTTCTTTGAACTCTTACCACCTTAGCCTCCTTAGACTCTCAGTTCAGCTCTTCAATTCAGAGACTGCTGGGCTCTTCCTATCTGATATTCTGCAAACTGCCCAGCTAATACTTTGCCAACCAGAGGCTTCATAAGGTTGGCAGTCTGTGTCTCGGGGTCACTGCTCATTCTTCTCTGATGACTTCTCTGTCCCTATTTTGTAGCTGTTTCATTAGGAGGAGGAATGTGTTGCCTGCTCCTTCACCTGGACTGGAAACCCAAGTCTTGCAAGAGTTTGAAGTTTTGTTATCACAAAACAATTGTTTTATGAACACTGACAAGGACATTTGTTGTATTATGGTCAGCAAAACTTTAAAACCTTTAAAGAAATACACACACTTCTTTGATATTTCTGCTTTAACATTTAACATTTCTTGTAATATTTTCATTTTCAGGATTTTATCTTTTAGTGTGAAAATAAAGTCTTACAAGTAAAGTTATTCTATATAATTTGTAACCTCGGAGAATTACACATGCTTTATGTAAA